>OY747136.1:64574818-64748778 GCA_963556465.1 Berberis vulgaris
CCACCATTAGATTTTGTAATCAATGGTGGGAATAGAAATCCCATGAACATGAAAATCACATGCTTTGGGGGTACCTCAATTTAGGCTTAATGTGGCTTAAATGTAGGGGTCCCCTCATGGATTCCAATGGAACATGATTCCATCCAACCCAAGCACACCCTAAGATTACACACAATGGGCAGTTGGCACATCACACTCAGGATAATCTTCTTCAGAATCATTACATGCTCCGTATTTGTAATCCCAAGTGAAATTTTTATACCGTCTTGACAACATAATATGCATAGCCAGGTAAATTTTTTTCAATGAACAAAAAACAGTATAGAAACTTTTCTTCTCCTCTCAAACAACAAGCACGAACATGACGGAGAGGTTATTTTGACCAATTTTCCACACAAATGCAAGAGAAAACGACGCTCTGATACCAAGCCCTAAAGAAGCAAATAAAAATCACTCATGGCCTAAATTTGATTATTAGTGTTTTCAACTTTTCAACCCAAAAAAAAAAAAAAAAAAAAAATCATATTCTTGATTCTGTAACCAACTCAGCCAATTACATTTATTGGTCAATATCCCACTTGATAACTAAATACTTGCAAAAGAGGCAATCAACATCTAACATGAAACTAATAAATGGAAGTCTTAATTATCATGGAAAAGAATCTTGTGAAGAGCGTATTACCATGCCTGAGGATATCGAGATCATGCCATTTCTTTATTTTATTGGTTCTACTTCATTAGTCTGATTTTATTTTATTTTATTTATATACCTATTTTCCTATAAGGTTTGTCTTGAGTAGAAAGTGTCAAACATGTGTCATCAGTTGAAAATTGATATAAACTTTTTTGCTTTTTATTTTAGTATTATTATTATTTCATGCTGAATAAAACAGTTTCATATTTAAAAGTGCAAATTCAATAACAAAAATGCTTGAGAAAGAGAATATGAAACCAGATAAAAGCACAAGCGCTACCTTGGATATACTGAGATAACAGTGCCCACTTTTCATGGTGCTCATCATACATTTCTGCAATCCAATGCATCCACAAAAATTCTGAAAATTGCAATGCAGTATGAATTAATTATGGATTAAACGTTTAAAAAAATACTAGTTTAATATCCTGTAGCACATCATAACCATACCTTGAGAACATGACGAACTCAAGGAAAGACCTCGTCGGCATAGCCCAGCTTTGCATGACAGACCATGTGTCTGTGCCTTCTGGCATGGGTGGCAAAGTATTCCAATCACGTTTCACGCTATACATTCTCCTGAGAGCCTCGGAAACGGCAAGCCTACCAAACAACCAAATGACAAAAGAAAATCAGATCAAAGAAACATTATTAAAAGAAGTATAGTATAATACAAAGATGAGATTAGTATAAACCAAAGCAGCAGATACATCAGTATACCTGCAATTCCCTGCATTTATAATATCACAGAAAGACCAAAATCCATGTTTTGATGGGTTTCTAGAATCCGTATCCATGCGCACCCAGAAATACACGGCATCGCCATGACTCTTTCCTTGGATGTCTTTTAATAGTGCAGTTTCAGCTATCCTGGACAAAGAAACCTGTTTCATGGGATTTGGGATCAATAACTAGATAACCACACAGGATTATGAAGCGCAAAAAAAAAAAAAAAAAAAAAAAAGTGGTTCACATATTTTGAGATTTTACTATTTCCACTTTTCCTTCTAATATTAAAAGAAAAAGTTTGCAAAAAAAGAGTGGTGAATTAGTGAGATTCTCCCTAAAAGTCAATTAAGTGAATGACCCGAGTACAAAGGTAGCATATGATCAAGAATCACATCTTATCTTTCCATATGCAATTTTTACTTGACCCAAAAATATATTTCCTAATCTAAATTGCATAGATCACCAAACAGTGATTTCATATAATCGCATTTATATGTTTCATTTGTCACCACTTCCTCATAAGATTCTGTTCTCCTAAGTTCTACTAACTTCTCACAAATTTATCTAAAACCAAAATAAAAAAATGAAATTTTTTCCAAAATATTCATTCTTATAAAACCACATTTTCCATATAAACGTTTTTTCTCATTTATTACCCTTAAAAAAAATGTATTTAAATTCCAAGCCGCAAAAATGTTTTGCGCATTCTTCAGCACAGCAAACATCTTTATTGCAACATATCAATAAGTTGACAAAAAGCTCCATAGTCTACAGATAAACTACTAAAAGAGAAATTACAAATATACAACAAATAAAACAGCTATTGCAAGGAGATGATTTAAAGCACGGAAACTTTTCACAGAAGTAAGAACAGAATGAAGACAGGAAAGAGAAATTGCGTTTGAAAATGAATAAGTACCTTCCTTGCTGTTCCTCTCCAAGATTGAAACCCTATCCAAGCATTCTTGTGTATTCGGTCAATCCGGTTAGCTATAGCGAAAAAGGCTCCATATTCACCGAGAACATTCCTGTAATAAGGGTCGCTCAGAAGCGGAAGACGAGAAGGTGCATCAACGTCATCTTTTCCATGTCTCCGACCTTTGGTGGACTAAATGACCAATCCATATACCAGATCAGAAAGGAAAATGAGATTGAAAAATGTCCAAGCTATTATTTTATATTAGTACGAACACTGGGAACTGGTTCGTGGTGGTCCAGCTAACATGTAATTACCAGTATACACATACATACTGTTTCAGGTTTTCAGACAAAAATACTGGAAAAGACAACTTTGATTACAGATATATACAATAACTGAAGGATAAATGTACAGCTAATCGAGTAGTTTAATTGGTTATGGAAAAAAGAAGTATTCATTGATAACTTGAATATGAGTTCAGGGACGCAGTTGATAGGATCAGGGGTGATTTGACTAGGTTCCCTACAGTTAGCTTCTCACATATCCCTAGCGAACACAAACACATAATGTTCCCTAACATGCCTTATCACAAAACATGAGTGTTAGTTTCAGTATGGATGTCAGAGTTCACCAACAATTACTGAATGCATGACAAGGCCGACTGGAAAAACTGTACTTAATTTGGTCTCATATCTAATGAATTAGAGAAAAGTATTACTTTTCTTAAAGGAATAGGCACCCCCACCGAAACTCCCACATCTCTCTAGTAACTTTGGCCAATCAACTACACGTTGTGTACAAGTAGTGTCATAGTCTGACATGGGTTTTTCACCCTTTCAAGAACATCATGCAACATAACTCAAGCAAAAGCCATGAAACAGATGTCCTTGTTGTAAGTGATACATTTAAGTATTTGATTTGTCCAACAAATGCCAAATACTAGTGTAATGGAATTGGAAAAACACTATTGGAAAAGCCAACGGGTGGTAGCTCGGCTGGCAGACTTGTGGCAGATGGTATCACAAGTCAAAGGAAACCTGTTAAGAAAAAACCCTGCTCCCCTTTCCAAAAAAAAAATAAAAAATAAAAAATAAAATATATACAGGAAAAAGATAGCATATGCAGGATAGCTTCTTTTGATTCATTTAGTAGAATTTAGACTTGCTGCATTTAATTGAAGAAAATCATATCACTAATCAGGTTGTATCTTCTGCATGCTTAGAAAGCATTGTGCGCTACAATTGATTAAAAGACATTCAAGTATTTAACTAATTTGTGTATATTCAATGTTTCAATCATTAAGTACTATGAATATGGAGTTAAGAAGCCCACTCAAAGATGAGAAAATGAGTGATATTACTCACCAACCCGATTCCACGATAAAGAGAAGTGTGGTGCAAAAAAGGCCAGGTCCCTTGCCCAAAGTAAGTTTCGTATATGCACAATGGCTGGCCTGCCCTTTCAAGCTCCCTGTCATCTCTTTCGTGCAAATCATTCTTCCCTCTATCAGCCCTTTTAGCATTCCGATATACTTCCTCCCATGTTCCATGAGGTTGATCAGTTCTATCATTCAACTGCATTAAGTTCCAAGATGACAGAATTTTAACTAAGAAACATGTGAGATTAAGGTCGACTTTACTCACGCAAATTGGAATTTGGAAAATATACACTACAATCCACTCAATCATTACCTCTTCCTCTTCACGTTTTTTTCTAGCATTTACCATCTCGATCTGATTTTCCTCTTTCCAATCAGTATATAAGAAATCTTTATCAATCACAGAAGCATTGGAACTCTCCATACCAGTATGGTTCCGCAGATCCTCAACTTTGTCTAGAAAGCTAAAACTTTTGAAGGTTTGATCAGAATAGTTAGAATTTACAATTTCTTCAAACAAATGCCACTGCCACTTCTCTTTCAACCTAAGAGGGACATCTGCAACAGGCTTTGGAGATTCAATTTCAGATGGAAACTTGACAACAGTTTCTAGTAATGAGGCATACCCCTCGATTGTTTCTGAAACCATTAGATTTCTAGCAGAATCTTTCCCAGTTAATGCAATATTCTGAGCCATGTGGGACACCTTTCCTTTTGAGATTACTTGAAACAGAACTAGTGTCAGAGTCTGCATATTCTCTTTTGGAAAAAGATAGCCGTTCACCTTGTCATCAACCTATAGTCATTGAGAATACAATCAGTGAGTCCAGAAGAGGGTGTTGTGTGTCGTGTGTATGTCTACATAAAAATATCAACTTCTTTTTTGGGTTAATATCCCCATAATGAAGAGCACTTCACAAAAAAAAAAAAGAAAAAAAAAAGACAACAATAAATAAAAGAATAAGAGAGAATATGCAAAAGGATGTCTAAATCTGAAGAGATTTTTTCTAAATCATTCACCATGTGAATTTTTATGAAAACCCACAATAATAGAATCAATATCTTCTGATGATGGTCTCCCAGGTGAAATCCATCAGGACATGGTGACTAGTGTCCTACATCTGTGCCACATGTACGCGGCACTGTGTTAAGATGTCACCCATCAGTCTGAGCAGAAGTAAATTTAGTTTCCTACACTAGAAGAGATATGCAAACTCAGTAGGCATACATATTTCTTTATCACCGGCAGATCTGGAGCTATTATTGGTTTCCCAAAGCGCATAGCTTGAACCAACAATTCGGGAAATGATTGCTCTTCAAGGAAAGATCCATATATAACTAGATCAGCTATGCTCAGAAATCTCTTTACATCCCTATCAGTTTCGAAGTGCATCACGCTTCCCCTTGGATATCCTAGGTTAAGAGCAACAGCCTACAAAAGATAAAACAACAGAAGACCAGTTCATTGAATAAACTATCTAAAATGGAACAACATTTTCGAACTTGATTCTCAAGGTAGTACCTCCACAGCCACTGTGTAATTACCAATTGAAGTCGCACTTGCGATACCAACTCTGATATGAGAATCAGAATTATTATCAAATGGGAAGTCTGAGAAAATTGGTAGTAAGGCTTGTAAGACAAAGGCATGCTCCAACCACAAACCACTGTATGGAATTTGACTCCCAACAATTGCAATGACCAAATCATTGGGTCCATAAGACATCTCAATACGAAGATCTTCCCTGTTGTTTAAGGCCGCGAAATTATCAGCTTCCCATACTTGATTTGGAGGCCCAGGAATCACAAAATAATTTCCAGAATCAAACTGGGAGTACATCATCTGAGGAAGTTAGAGAAAATGTTCATCTATTAGAGAAAATGTACATCTATTAGAGATTGAATTCAGGACAAACTTAAATTTGGAGATCATAGTCTAGAAATTTCATAAGAAATTTTCATAAAAAAAATATAAAGGTCCCACAACAATTTTCACATGAATTTTGTTGGCCAACAATCTGCTTAGTTATCCCTTCCAATGGGTAGATGTTTCCTGCAGTATTTGGCGATCACAGAAATCATGTTGGTATGGTTCCCGAATCAAAGTGGGTTTTCACCGAGAAGATCTCTTATGTTAGGCCTCTATTATTTGGCTCCATTTATATGCAAGATATATCATTATTAAGATAAAATGACTATGTATCTTTCCTATAAATTACCGGCAAGTAGTAGTTAGGGAATACAACAACAGTAGCTCGGTTGAAGGCTTGTCTCCAATCATTAAGAAGCTGAGTCTGCCCACTAGATTTGTATTGTCTGAATCGAATAGCTAGACTTTTGTCATGGATGGTCCATATAACAGGTAGTGATTTAAAAGGCTCCTGCATTAGACTGTGCCAATTATTGTCAGTTATGAATGATAGGGGTCATATTAAATTTCTAATTTATACAAAAAACTAAAAATATGTTCTTCAACGACAAAATGAATGCAACCATTGCATTTTAAGCGATTCGTTATCAATCACCTAGGTCATACAATAATATATTGAGGTGAATTTGCAATTGAAATCATTTAGGCTGCCACAGGTTTGAGGCCGAGCAAAGAACTCTTATTTAATGATGGTTACCTTAAAATATAGAGATTGTACGTTACTGGGGAACAACGATTTTTTTTACCTCCCCTCCAAAATAGAGGAATAATGGGTGGAAGTGGTATCTAGAGGACTAGGCCTTCTGAACGGTCAAAACAAGTCAAAGGGCAATTGATAAAGTGTGAGATTCTTCCTAGAAAGGAGAAAAAATTGTAAGCGATAGGTGTTATTGTTGAAATTGCAAGAACTTAGGAATAAAAATGGTAGGGGCTCAGTGTTTCAAGTACCTTACCAGTAAAAACATATTTTAGGAATCTCACTGGCAGCTTAGTAAGAGCATCCACAGCAAGCAGCTAAAACTCATAACTCATTGCTTCTAAATAGTTGTTAATGTTTTAGAAGCAAATGCCCCTCCACAATAGCCTTCTATATATCACTTTTAGACTTGCAGTGTGCGAGAGGCTTGTATGTGTAGTCGTGTAGAAGCCTCTTGGAGGCTTTGCTTCCAATTTTTTTGACATAAAATGGGATCCACCATAGAAAGAAAGAAGAAAAAGGAGATAGAAAGAAAATGATTAAAATTTAATAAATGAGGGATGGGGAGTGACATCTTATTGACATGTGTCCTAGCATGTAAAACTTTGGCTTCTAAAGCTTTTGCTTATTATTTAGAAAATTTTAAACATGGTTTCTAAACCATACCATGTCACATTAAAATGTAATAGAATTCTACACTTTGGCTTCTAATCCCTTGGTTTATTGTGGATGCTCTATGTGAGACAAAGACAGAGGAAAATCCTTCACAGATAAGGACACAAAGTCCTTGTGTGGTTTGGTTGGCTCCCAATTACAGAGGACTTAAAGTCCTTCACAAACAAGGACTTCAAGTCCTCTTCTCTATATAACAACAAGCACGTACAAGACCTAAAAGTAGGCAGCAGTACACAACGAGGGTAGCAGCAACACAGTGTTAAGGTGCAACAGCAAATCAACACGAGCAACAAATACAGAGCGTATAAGGCAACATCAATACAACGTGAAATGGTTGCGAGTTCGGCGTGATTCAGTGTGTGTGCAGCGTCAAACAGTAGCCAAGTAGAAGGATATAAATCGGGTGATTTTGGGTGTTCTTCGTTTGCGAGTTTCGTCAAACTTTTGGTGGTATTGTTTGCTTGAGATTGGGTAATCTCAAGGGTCGTTGCTTGACAATGTTGTAATCTTCAAGTAAGTGTTTCCATATCAATAAGATAGTTATAGAGTCGTCGTCCGTGGAGTAGGCAAAGCCGAATCACGTAAATCTCGGTGTCATCTTTATTTTCTGCATATTGCTTGTTGTTTGCTATTACTTGCATAACTTTTTAGCCATTCGCTTTCACCAACTAGGTCCAGGATTTGTGTTGGAATTATTTGCATTAGCAGGTATTTCCCTTACAAGTGGTATCAAGCGCTAGTTGGTTGGTGTTTGTGTTTTGAAGGTGTCAAATAAAATGGCTGAAAGGTATTTTTTCATCACGTGATGATGGTTATGTGAAAGTCCATGGGTTCGACATTGTTCAATTCAATGGTAGGAACAATTTTAAAGCTTGGCAGATGGATTGTAAAGATATTCTGATTAGTTTGGATCAGACTGATGCACTAGATGAGAAAAAGAAATCATCATCAGATAAGGTGTCAGTTGAGGTTATCGAGAAGTGGAGTAAAATGGATCAGAAAGCATGTAGTATGATTCGTTTGTGTCTTTCTCGCAATGTAGCTTACAACTTCGTTGATGAGATGACGGATCAGGGTATTTGGAATAAGCTTCAGGCTATGTATCTTCAGAATGATTAGATTAGTGTGATGTAGAAGAAGCTCTTCACTTTCAGGTTGTAGCCAGGTAAACAATGACTGATCACATAAATGAATTTGAATGTTTATATTCAGATTGTGTTAGCTTGGGAGCTAAATTTGAAGATAGTCAGAAAGCATTATTCTTGTTAATTTCTTTGTTACCAGAATGAGAACCGTTTATTGATCAGATGACAACATTGAAGAAAGAAAAATTTGTGTATAGTGATATTGTTCAAGTTGTACTTGCAAAGGCTTTCAGAAAGAGTGCTTCGAATGAGGAAATTCAAGCACATGGTCTTTCGGTGACAAGGGGAAGAAATTACAAGACGAACAACTACAGAAGGAACCGGTCTAAATAAAAAAAAAAGATATATGTCTAAGGTTGAATGTCACAAATGTAAACGCAAAAGCCATTACATAAGGAATTGCCCAGACTAGAAGGATAATCACAATAAGCAAGAAATGAGAGTAAGGGCGTAGTGAATGTTGTTGAGACACTGGATGTGATAGAGGATATTCTAATGGGAGGTGACTTAGCACATGCATTGATGGAAAAATCTTATGACCATTTGCATGACGGTTGGAGGTTGGATACGGGAGCTTCGTATCATATGTGTCCCGTAAGGGAATGGTTCAACAGTTATTGCGAGGTTAAGGGCATTTCAGTTAAAATGGGTGACACTCGGCCTTGCAAGACAATGGGTGTTGGTACAGTCAAATTTCAGTTGGTAGATGGGTCATGTAGACAACTTACCGAAGTATGTCATGTTCCAGCTCTTTCAAAGAGGCTAATTTCTCTTGGGATGCTTGAAGCTCAAGACTACAAGTATATTGGTGAGAATGGATACTGCAGTATTTATTTTGGTGATAAGTTGCTTATGACACCGATTAGGCATGCCAATTTGTATTTCCTTTAAGGTAGTATAGTTGAAGGTGGAGCTATGATTTCTACAGTTGATGATAAAAGCTTGACTCGCGCACACAGTTATGTAGGTGAGAATGGACTAAGAGCTCCAAGCAAGCGGGGCTTGCTTGGCGGTGATAAAATGGCAAAGCTGGATTTCTGTGAACATTGCATTTATGAGAAGCAATGCACAATCAGTTTTAGTGATGCTACTCATAGCACCGCGACACTGATGTTTGGGGACTCTCTAGAGTCGCATCCAAGGATTTCAGGTATTTTGTGTCTTTTATTGATGACTTCAGCCAGAGAGTATGGGTGTATATCATGAAACATAAAAATGAAGTCACTGATATCTTCAAGAAGTGAAAAGCTATGATCGAGAAACAAACTGGAAGGGTGATCAAAGTAGTGAGATCTGACAATGGCGGTGAGTATACCGAGGATCTCTTGAAGCAGTTTTGTTTGGAACATGGCATTAGAAGACACTTCATAGTGAAGTCGACACCACAGCAAAACGGGGTAGTCGTGCGGATGAACCGTACCATGTTGGAGAGAGCAGGGTGCATGTTGCCCAATGCAGGTTTGGGCAGAATATAGTGGGCTGAAGCAGTAAACACGGCATGCTATCTCATTAACCGCTCTCCTTCATCAGCTATTGAGTCACAGATTCCTATGGAGGTATGGTCCGGTATTTCTTCAGATTATATTTGGTTGTCCAACATATTTTCATGTTAGGGAGGATAAAATTGGAGCAAGGGCCAGGAAAGCTATTTTTCTTGGTTATCCAGATAATGTGAAATGGTATAGATTATGGTGCCCTGACTTGCAGAAGTTTGTGATCAGTCGAGATGTGAAGTTCCATGAAAAAGCTTTGTTACAGGCAAAGTATGAGAGATACAACAATGGTTCCCCTATTTGGAGAGGTGATAGCTATGATGAAAATGAGAATGCTAGAGATTCTCTACAAGTGGAGCTTGGAGCTCCTAGATCTCATACAGAGCATGATGTTCCTTCTACTGAGGAAGAGGTGATACAGATATGATGCCTGATGAGACAGTGGCAGAAAATGAGATTCCTACTGATGGGGACATGAATCCTACACAACAATAGGTTCCTACACAACAACAGGTTCAACAGAGAACCTAGAGTTAGACGTGCACCACTTAGATTTGGCTATGAGGATGGCGCAGCTTGCGCATTCTCAGTTCTTAATGGATATGATGATGTTCCTACCACATATACGTAGGCTTCGCGAAGTGTTCACAAAGAGGAGTGGAAGGAGGTTTTGGATGAGATGTTATCTCTTAAGAAGAATCATACATGGGAGCTTGTGACATTTTCTAAAGGGAAGAGGTCGATTGGGTGCAAGTGGGTTTTCACAGTGAAAGACGGGATTCCAGATTCAAGGGGTACTTGTACAGGAATACGATACAAAGGAAGATTGGTGGCTAAAGGATATGCACAACAAGAAGGTATGGACTACAATGAAGTATTCTCTTCGGTGGTAAAACACACTTCTTTCGAGTCTTTTTGGATTTAGTAGCGTAGTTTGACTTAAAGCTCGAGCAACTTGATGTCAATACTGCTTTTTTGAATGGAGATTTGGAGGACATATACATGTCTCAGCCCAATGGATATGTTGTTGTTGGTAAGGAAGAAAATATATGCAAACTGAAGAAGTCATTGTATGGGTTGGAGCAATCTTCGAGGCAGTGGTACAAGAGGTTTGATACTTTTATAATTGAGCAGGGATATACGAGGAGTCAATATGATCCTTGTGTATTCACATAGAAGCTCAAGGATGGGTTTTTCATGTTTCTCTTACTTTATATTGATGATATGCTCATTGCTGCGAAGAGCATGAAATAAATTGATAAATTGAAATTGAAATTGAAACTTGGCATGGAGTTTGAAATGAAAGATCTTGGTTTAGCGAAGAAGATACTTGGGATTGAGATAGTGAGAGATAGGAAAAATGTAACTGACATTGTCACAGAAACAATACTTAGAGAAGGTTATTCATTGTTTTGACATGGATACGTCTAAGCCGGTAAGTAATCATTTGGCTGTTCACTTTAAGCTCTCGGGTAAGTTGTCTCCTAGCACAGAGGATGAGAGGAAATACACATCACAGGTTCCCTATGTTAGTGCAATTGGTAGTCTTATGTATGCCATGATCTGTACACGTCCGAATATCGCTCATGCAGTCAGTCTGGTTAGTAGGTTTATGTCAAACCCGAAAAAAAAACATTGGCAGACAGTGAAGTGGATATTGAGATATCTTCGGGGTATGCTGGATGTTAGTTTAGTATATGAGAGAGGAGATGTGTCAAATATGATCCGAGTTTATGTTGATTCAGATTATACTAGTGATCTTGATAGCCGTCGATCGACTACAGGCTATTGTTTTATATTGGCGATGGGTTCGGTGAGTTGGAAGTCTCAGTTACAGTCTACAGTTGTCTTGTCTACTATTGAAACAGAATACATGACTCTATAGGAGGCAGTGAAGGAAGCCATTTGGCTTTGGGGCTTGGTTAGTGATTTGGGTGTTACTCAGGATGATGTGACAGTGTTATGTGACATCAGAGTGCTATCCATTTGGCGAAGAACCAAGTTCATCATGCTCGAACGAAGCATATTGATGTGCGGTATCATTTTCTAAGGGATGTCATCGAGGATGGCGAGATTTTCTTGGAAAAAGTGAGTATTCAAAACAATCCAGCTGAGATGTTGACAAAAGTGGTTCCAAGGATCAAGTTTGAGCATTGTCTCAACTTGATCAAGCTCTCTTAGTGTTGACGCCTCAAGGGGGCAGGCCCTTAAGGGCATGACGATGATTCTCGTGACCGAGTAATGGGTCTTGGCAGTTTTTCATGCCAAGGTGAAGATGCTTATGTGGTTGTTCGTGATGCTTGTGTGGTGGCCTGAAATTGTTCGTCAAGGTGGAGATTGTGAGACAAAGACAAAGAAGAGTCCTTCACAAATAAAGACTCAAAGTCCTTGTGTGGTTTGATTGGCTCCCAATTTCAGAGGACTTAAAGTCCTTCACAAACAAGGACTTCAAGTCCTCTTCTCTCTATATAACAACAAGCACATACAAGACCTAAAAGTAGGCAACACTACACAACGAGGGCAGTAGCAACACAGCGTTAAGGTGCAACAACAAATCAACGTAACACATACACAGCGTATAAGGCAACATCAATACAACGTGAAACGGATGCGAGTTCAGCGTGAAACAGGCTGCGAGTTCGGCGTGATTCGGTGTGTGTGCAATGTCAAATAGTAGCCAAGTAGAAGGGAAAATGATATAAATTGAGTGATTTTGGGTGTTCTTCGTTTGCGAGTTTCGTCAAACTTTTGGTGGTATTGTTTGCTTGAGATTGAGTAATCTCAAGGATCGTTGCTTGACAATGTTGTAATCTTCAAGTAAGTGTTTCCATATCAATAAAATAGTTATAGAGTCGTCGTCCGTGGAGTAGGCAAAGCCGAACCACGTAAATCTCGGTGTCATCTTTATTTTCTACATATTGCTTGTTGTTTGTTATTACTTGCATAACATTTTTAGCCATTCACTTTCACCAACTAGGTCCAGGACTAGTGTTGGAATTATTTGCATTAGCAGGTATTTCTCTTGCACTCTAATGGGCACTTTTTTTAGAATCTCTATAGTGTGCCAATGCGTCAGTTTTCCTCTTGTGCAAATGTGAACAATTGATAAAAAGTTCTCTAACAATATAACTTAAAAAAAAATTGTCCTACATATTAGTTTTCCAAGGGCATTTCATTAGCAATACGGATAAACCACACTAAGTCCTAAACACATATACTATATCTGCAAGCTTCCAAGACAAACATAAATTTTACAAGTACAGTGTATTCCTTATTTGGAAATTGAGAACAATTTCATAAAGGTCTTTTGAAACCGGAACAGTAATGAACACCAAAACTCACCATAGCTCAAAACAAGAGTAATTTGTGTACTACCCCGGTGAAGCTATCAGTGAAAAAGAAAAAGAGGATAAAAGACGATCGAGAACATGAACTACTTACAAAAAAATTGATAATTTAAGAGGTTGTGATAGTATGTACCGTGAGATAATGCCTTTAGCTTCAAGCGAATTCACAAGGATACCATCATAGCTGCACAATCAATGCATCAGCTTTGTTAGATGTCATCATAGTAATTCTACAACCAAAATTTGCTAATGCTCTCTTCAGATTAAAGATGACAACCATCCCCTCCCCCTCCCCTCCCCCCAAGATTACTTACAGTTTCCATCATGCTACCCATTGAGCATTTGAGTTTCAGATGCGTTCTGTACTATAATAATTTTAACTTTCTTCCTTTTTTTAGTTATAAGGTCATTGATATTTTCTTTTCTTTTCTTTTCTTCCATATCTTTTAGGCAGAAATTTTACAGCACTTTAGCTGCATAAGTTTGCATTATATAGTCATTACAAATGGTTCAAGAGTATGATTGGTTGAAGGGTTGTACAAAACAATTCTATGCAGGAGAGAGCCTCAGCTTAGGTGGTTTGAATAAAATGAATGAATGGACAACACTCACTTCAAGTAAGCCAAGCTCGCAATAATAATGTAACTGGAGGGGCTTCAAATGGTTTATCCACCCTTTTCAGAAACTTGAGATGCAATTACCTGACTAACTACAGCAATGGATTGTGCCATTTAAGCAAGGTGAACACAATTTTTTTTTTTTTTTACCAAAACTGAATATATATGTTTACTGTGAATCTACAAAGTGCCAGCATACTTTAACCAATCTACAGCGCTTTCTGGTGCACTTATATTTTGTAAGATGGTGACATGCACACCTATGCTTCTCCAAACAACATGCATAGGACCATCTTCAAGAGAATAAACCTGCATAAACAGTTGCAACAAATAAAAAAACATTTCAATAAACTAAGCATTTGAATAACTGTCATCTTATGAAAGATACAGTAATCAACTATATTTTTTTTACTATAAGGTAGGCCTTAGGCCTTCTATGATGACAATTGCCCTAGCCCTACTAATAATGTATTAACCACGTAAACGAATTCCTTTTGTTTCATAATTTTTTCCATCTCATGGTTATTATATGATAAACTGAAGAAAAAATTCCTCACAGGTGCCGTGGAGGGTCGAATCTAGATAGGACTGATTCCCCCACCCTACTGGGATGAAGGTTGTAGCCTATTTCAATGGTAGCAGGCAACTCCTTTCCTTAGTTTCATCTAGAATTTTCATATTAACATGGTTATGGCTTGCTGAAAAAACATTTCTTGTGTAGCATGAAGACTATTGATAATATTAATAAAAAGAAAATAAATAAATAATCATTGTCAATGACATTCAGACCCATTACATACTTCCTGTGCCCCAAAAGTAGCCAATAGCGTATTATTAGGTTACATGGAAGCCATAGTCCTAAAAGCTACTACATCTACTTATACGGGTGATTTCGGGTTTTATGTAGCCAATTACCTATTATGAACAAGTTCTACTATTTAGGTTCCCAGTTGATTGTTTTATAAGAGTTTTAAGAGTATTATCTTTGTAAATTATCAATGAAAAGCTAGAGATTTTACACCAGCATTGATTAATTACCATACGATCCTCAATTGTTTCATATTCCACTAACAATATGGATAGTAAACTCATACAAAACTTAAATTTTGGGAATGGTAGCTGAGACAAAATAGGCCTGAAAATTTGACCCAAACCCGCAGATACGACCCAAGGCCTACCCGTTGTTAACGGTTGAGGGTCAAGGGTTTTTCAATTGTGTCATTTTCCCGATGATTCACAAACCTTTTAAGTAAACAGGGTGTGTTCATGTGTACCCTTTTGACTCGTTTTAAACCATTTGACTTGTTATCTCATATCAAACGTGTAGGTTCATGTCAACTAACGTCAGGCCGGCTTTAGATAGATTCAGATAATAAACTAGTTATGGTAGGTAGCATTGTGTTTCATTTTTTAACCTGATAACTAAATGACTCCTGTGGTGTCCAGCACAATGACCCACCAACCGGCATTGACCCAACCCGACCAGACTCGTCAGTAGGCATAGACAAGAAGCATGGCAAAGATGACAAACTATACACATAAATCAACTCTATCATCCTAGAGAACTTTTTCATGAACATGTACTTTAACAGCGACAATAAACTCCCAATACCAAGGATTGGTGCAAGTGATCATCAGGCTGCATGCCATCTAGAAACCGAACTAGCCAATGCCATCGTCTGCCGATGTTTGATAGCCCCCTGTCTCCGCGTACTGTTATTGCGAACGATAAGTTCGTGGAAGGAGATTCTGACCAACCGGAAACATTTCTCATGTTGTGAAATAAAATTTTCAGGGTGTTTTCTGTGTTCACGAGGAACACCCTTGCATCAAGTATATAATTTTTTTTTTAATAAAATATCATTTTACTTATGAAGATGTGAAGAATTGTGTTTACAAATTAGAAACCAATCTAAGGTTGTTGGAAACACTTAAACCTTGATTTTGATTTGGCTAATCAGAAGAGTGGGTGAACGACATTTCATTGGTAGAAGTGATAAAGGGCTTATTTTTTCCTCTAAAAGTCATCGAAGGGCTTGCGATGAGTTAAGCAGGCGACCTAAGGGGTAGAAACAATAACTTTCAGCGGGAGAAACTTATGCACGTCCATATTGTTGATGACAACATCCACATAGGTTTTGATTGAAAATGAGAGGTGTGTCGGACGCCCTTCAAGGTATGACTCTTGTTTTTTAAAATAGTGGTTACTTTTGAAATACTTGTAAATCGTTGGGCAGATTGTTATAATATCGAAATCTAATACAACCAATTTTACCCACACGTTAACACATTGGGTTTAGTTCAAACTAATAATTAATAAGTTGGGTTAGACATTCATTTAATGGGGCAACATTATCTATAAATTTAACCAGATGAGCAAAAAGCCAGAATGTTAGACGAGTGTAAGTCTGCACTTAAGAATTTTGGACGTTTACTTAAGCGACATGGAAACAACTTGGTGCAATCATCACCTAAGTTTAATCTAAGCATTTTCCCGCACAACACCATCTTCCACCTCTAGCTCAAGTTGGAGCCGCCCTAACAGCAATACCAATTGGAACACAACACTCTAACACAAATGATATTGTCATAACACTACTTTAATATTGCGATACTGTCGTACTTAACAATCCTATAAAGGTGTTTGATTTAGCTCAAACCAATTGACCAATGAATTAGCTGAAAAAGGCCTAGGTGGTAAGACAGTGCAAGTCCACACTTAACAATATCACTTAGATGGCTTATAACCCTCGTCTACCTCCAAAAGAAAGTTGAGGTGTCAGAACAACGTAATGTGAATTTATATTTTTTTGACCATAGGATGATATTGTTAAGTGGAGAAGATGTAGACCATAGAATGGGGCTATTGGAGAAGATGTAAACCATAAGATTAAAGTTGGTTGGACGAAATGAAGAATGGCATCAAGAGTATTATGTGATAGAAGGATGCTTGCAAGGTTAAAAGGGAAATGCTATAAGATAATTGTTCGACCGACCATGCTATAAGGTTTAGAATGTTGGGCTACTAAGTGACAACTTACGCATAGAATGGCGGTAGCAGAAATGCGTATGTTAAGATGGATGTGTGGTAAAACTCGTAAGGATAAAATTAGGAATGAAAAAATTAGGAGATACTTAGGTGTAGCGCCCATAGAGGACAAAATTAGATAAAGGCGTTTAACGTGGTTCGGTCATGTGCGGATGAGACCAAGTACGACGCCAATTAGGAAATGTCTAGATTGGCAAGTTAATGGAGGGTGTAGACGCAGGGACGATCGTTGAAAACTTGGATGAAAGCGGTAAAGGAAGACATCCTTGAGCTTGGATTAGGCGAGGATATGTGGGAAGACTACATTACTTGGAGAACCAAAATCCGCGTAGCCTACTCTGAAAGTATCGAGAATGGGCATTGATGATGATGATGTTGAAGGTGATGGAATATAACCAATATAGAGAAATCAAATTGGACATCTATGAATTTGATAGTTTCTTGAATACGACACATATATTGGTTGGGCTGAATAAAATTGACAATGTTAGTATAAAAATATCTCAAGTGCCAAAAGTGTTGGGCTGGCTTGCAAACTAAAATTACTAGTCTCGCCGATGGTGTGATAACTCAGTACGCCAGAGAGGTGCTCGAAAAGAAGGGATGAAATTCTTCTCAACTTTAGAGAAGACTAATAAAATGAGAGATGTCAAAGTCACAAAGAATGAAACCCAAAATTATTTGGGAGTGTCATGAGAAGGGACTTGAATTATGGGACAGATTTGAAATAGTACACATATAGAGTAAAGTGCCTGAAGCAGTGTTTGAAAATGTGGATATATACTTAAAAATAATGTTAGTACGTATATCGGATTTAGCCGGGGATAGTTGCATTTTTTAAATATAGTTTTATATGACTAAATATCGTGAATATTTGATGATATATTGAAAATATTGACCGACCTTCTACCAAATATCGAAATTTTTAATAAAAAATAAAACTTAATCCATTTTACAGTTTTTTAAATTAAGTTATGAAACAATTTATTAAACATTAACCTTGTGCAAGTAATAGTGAAAATTAATGAAATGGTTTCTACAATGCCTAGATAAAATCTCTTAAAAATCAACCATAAGAAGAGAATTTTTTTTAGAAAGATTAGACATTAGCATAAAAAAAAACAAATAAAATTTATTAAAAATTGATAATTTTATTCACAGCCAAGATTTATTAACCTTATAATTGATTATGACCACTGTCATACACATTATAAGTTGTGTTACCTACATGCTGACGATATTGTTCCCACGACATACTGTGGGCAAATGGACCAACTTTTACTATAACACCCTTAACAAATTGATGTTTTTAATGCCATTACATTTAATGTGTCTGAAGATAGAAATAACAATTAAACATTTAACTATGACCAATTTTTAAATTTAAAAGATTAATTGTTTTTCTCCGTTCTTGCATTACATTGTAACCTCATTTGTACAGTACAAAACACAAGAATGAAAAAAGCAATTCTAGTGCGTATTACACGCGCCAAGGGATACTAATAATAATGAATCCTACATATATAGTGTTTTTTTTTTTGAAAATTACATATATAGTGTTTGTTACCCTTTACTTTCCTTTTCCTTTTCCCTTTCTCTTTCCATTTGTTTTTTTTTTCTTGAAAAAATTAAAAAACAATAATCTAGTAAATCTCACATATAGAATTTGTCAAGTAAGATATTGGAAAATATAAGGCTTTTCTAAAATTGTTCATCATTATTCAAATAAGTCAAATGTGCCACGTGTTACCAAATTGTTGATTACCCAATATCTAAGATTTGACGAAGAGGTAAATCTGAAATAATCTGGATATTTAAGTTGTTGTATCCCAAACTTTATCCCCTACATAATCCATGGATAAATTGTATCTGTCCATCAAAATTTGGATATATCTTTGAACCAATGAGGATATATCTCAGAATTTTTAAACCCTGATCTGACAGTTGTGAGAAATTTGTCAAAAGAGCTTTTTTAGGGAAAGTACTATGCATAGACATACTCTCATTCACTGGATCAGAGCCAAATAATCAATAATCTCTATAAATCTCCCAATAATCAATAATATGCTTCAAAATCACATGAGCAATCATATTCGTGAGTTGACTCGCTAAAAGCTTATGAGTTTTAAATGAAAAATGCGAAAGTTTTCACTAAATTGTCAAAGTTGAAAAGTTGGGATCAGTGAATGCACAATGTACCTGAAGTGCATAACCAATTTCCAGCAAAGAAACAGCAACATTGATCATCACCAATTGCTCTGACCCCACTGACTGGTCGGCGAAAACCTGCAAAACCCAGTTCTGATTAATCCAAATTCAACTAAAAATCAGTTAGAAAACGTGAACCCCAGATAACCAACCAGTGCAAGTTGAGGTTTCCTTATCCCAGACCGCACTCTGGGTCTGCTTGAAAAGGAGGAAAAGTTGAAATCTTTGCCCTCATTCTCGTCAAATTTGGCCAAGAGCTTCGATGGGTCAAATCGAATAGTTTGTTGGAAGTCCGAAAAGTTCAAGACTCTCTTTAAATTCACCACCCAATCATCACTATGAACAGAAGAAGAATCTTCAGAATTCTCCACTGAAGTGGGCAAAAACATTTGGAAGAGAAGAAGAAGAAAGAAAAATAAAGCAAATGTGATAATCCATTGAAGGTAGTCAACTTTTTCGAAGAGCACAAATCGAGCTAACCGAGCTCTTCCTCTGCTTAGTGAAGAAGAAGAAGAGCGGAGAAGCAGAGGAGCTCTCTTTGATGATGATGGAGTTAGCACTTTCACTCCAACTTCTAAAGAACCCATTTGCAGAATTGGGTTATTAGTTAATTTGAAGATGAAGTCTTTGGTGTTGTGTCGGTGAAATTGTGAACTGAACTGAGGAAGAAGAAGAAGAAGATAGAGTGGAGGAAGGGCTTGTTGATGGATGAGGTGACTTTTTAACGAATCAGCTGACGCGTAGTGTCGGTGAATTCGTCATTCGATTGTTGTCCTATTGACTGTTTGACATAAAATAAATTTTCCTTGCTTGCAATTGCAATTGCAATTGCAAATTGCAAGTATTGATTGAGGGGGAGGACAAAGACAGGGAATGGGGCAGACTAGACGAGAATCTTAATTGCCTTGTTTTTAGGCAGTGTTTCTTGTTGTGTCTGTACTCTAAGCTGAATGCTAAGACCACCCACAACAACTCGGAGTTGAGGAATGAGATTTCGCAAAAATTTCATTTTTTTTGAAATGGCAACGATTGCACTACACCACTATTTTCTCTTTCTCACACCACCATTGAGGTTTTTTTTTTTTTTTCATTTTAGTTTTTACTTCTCACACCACCAATAAATATGCATAACAGATAAATTCAAACTCAAAATGAAAAAATGGCAAAACATGATAATTTTCAACCAATTTAAACCCTCAATTGAAGCTGATTCTCAAGTTCGTCAAAATGCGAAAGTTGTAGTATCATGGGTTATCTAATAAACACAGGTTGAATCACTTGAAAATGTTTTGAAATGAGCAAGTTATGATCATTTTACTAAAATCGTGCAAATCTATCTTGCAATAAAAATGAGATAGTGTTATTGACTTTCGGCCAACTTATGTGCTTGATTAAAACCGATTCTCAAGTTAATCAAAACACAAAAGTTGTAGTACTCCGAGTTATCTAATAAACACAACTTAAATCACTTGAAAATGTTTTGAAATGAGCAAGTTATGGTCATTTTACTAAAGTGATTCAGGAACACTATCATGTTTTTATTGCAAGACAGATTTGCGCGAATTTAGTAAAATGACCATAACTTTGCTTATTTCAAAACATTTTCAAGTGATTCAAGTAGTTTTATTAGATAACTAAGAGTACTACAATATTTGTGTTTTGATCAACTTAAGAATCGGTCTCGATCAAGCACATAAGTTGGCCGAAAGTCAGAAACACTATTCCGTTTTCATTGCGAGACAGATTTGCACGACTTTAGTAAAATGACCATAACTTGCTCATTTCAAAACATTTTTCAAGTGATTCAAGTTGTGTTTATTAGATAACTAAGAGTACTACAATATTTGTGTTATGATGATGTTGAGAATTGGTCTCAATTGAGGGTTTAAATTGGTTGAAAGTTACCCTGTTTTGCGTTTTTTCGTTTTGAGTTTGAGTTTCTCCGTTATGTTAAGTTATACATATTTATTGAGTATGGGTTTAAGGGTTTTAACTTTGAGGGGATTTTGAGAGTTTTCTAGAGAGAGGGAGGAGATTTGCAAGAGATTTGAGTATGGAGAGAGATTTGCAAAAGATTTCGAATGGGGGGAGGAACCTTTGTCGATTTGAATGGAGAGGGAAAAAATGGATGATTTTTGTTTATATAGGTGGTGTGAGAAAGTATGATGGTGTGAGAAAGTATGGTGGTGTGAGAAAGAAAGTACGCGGTGTGAGAGAGTGGAATGGTGTGAAAGAGAGGAAATGGTGGTGTGGTGTAGTTCTTTGAAAAAAAATTAATTACCCTCACGTGCTAAAAACATGAGGTTTATTTTCCCTCTCTTCCCAGACAAAACCTTAGGTTGGACGGAGGGGAGGGAGATTGTTGGACGAAAGGAGAGAGGGTTCTTCTTCGTTGACTGTGGGAGAGTGGGAGAAATGAAGATTCCCTTCTTGAGCTGAGCTCAGCTCGTGGACGAAGATTCCCCTCTTGAACGGAGAGACGAAGATTCCCAAACTAAGCCACTGAACTTAGCTCAAAGCCACTGAACTTCAGCCATTGAGCTTGAGCAATAAGCGTTGATTTTGTCTTAGATATGAGGATGAAGACTATGACGTGAGTGATGAAAATGAAGAAAGTTTTGAATATGAAGATAGGCTAGAAGAAGAAGAACAAGTTGAATTCACTTCATTTGCAAGAAGAACCTCGTGCATGAATGAAGATGAAGTGACTAGGAATGGGTATGTCTACGCCTATTTCAGAGTTACATGAAAAGATGAAATAGGACACCATGAAGCAGTATAGGTAATGGATGAGAAAGTATGCGATAATAAACAAGTTTGAATGCAGGCAGTCTAAAAATGACAACTTGAAAATTGATTCGAGGTGCAAAAATCCTACTTGCACTTGGAGGGTTTAGGTGAGAAGGCTATCTAGGGAACAAGCAACCATATTGAGGTAATTTCAGGCCACACACACATGCAAGGGTGATGAAAGGGGAAAATTTTCAAGGGTTAAATCTCCTTGGTTTGCTAAAGTGGTAAAACCCTTTTTTAGAACTAACAAAAATTCAGGCCTAATGACATCAAAACCTTTGGGATGAGCATGGGGTACAGATCAGTTACAAGACTGCTTACAATTCCAACATATGTAATGAAAAATTCTATGGAGATTATATGGACAGCTTCACGAAGGTCCTTGAACTTTGTAGACAGATCTTGAAGAACAACCTAGGGAGTATAATTGAATGATTGAAGGATCCTACTGATGACAGTTTGTGGGGGTTATGTGTAGTTTTAGAGCAAGCTTGGAAGGTTTTGTGAAGGGTTGTAGACCTATAGTAGGTCTAGATGGTTGTTTACTCAAGAGAGAATATGGTGGAGTGATGTTTTATGCCATTTCATTGGATGCAAATAGTGGGTTATGCCCTATTGCCATCTAGATTTGCAGGGGTGAAAACTATGACAGTTGGAACACATTTATAAACATTATAGGCCCATATCTCAAAAAACACCCAAGCAAACTTACCTTCACTTCAGACAAGCAGAAGGGTCTGATTAAGGTGGTGTATGAAGTCTTTCGAGGTAGTCATCATAGGTACTATTTCAGACACATATTCCAAAATTTCAAAAAGAGTCATAATGGTCCTCACTTGGGCTGCTGCTAGTGCTTACAGGGTTGAAGAGTTAGAATTAGAGATAAGAAAAATTTAGGTTGATAATGCCAAGGCAAAAGAGTGGTTGGAAAAAGAGTGTTTTCTCATTGGGAAATGCCATACTTTGATACTACATCAAAGTGTGAACACATTACAAACAATTTTTTTGAGTCATTCAACAAGATGCTCGAGTTGAGGTAGATGTTCATTGTCAAAATGGTTGAAAGGTTTCAAAGGATGGTGGTGGGTATGCACTATACAAGGAAACTTGAGGCAGAAAACATGAGAATGGTGGTGTTGTGCCTAGGGTTGAAAGAACTTTGTTGAGACTGTAAAAGAAATATCATAGGTATAATATGACCACTGGTTGCAGAAAAGGATTGTATTTTGTATAAGTAGATGGGGTGTTGGTTGGACTGTGGATCTTGAGAACCACACATGTTCTTGCTGTGAATGGCAAGTCACAGGTCTGCCATATGAACATGCATGCGTTGTTGTTATTCCAACAAGGGATGAGCTTCCAAAATAAGTTTAATTTATTTCAAGTTGTTTGTTTTGTCTGCAATTTGAAAATGTTGGCTTGTTATTTATTTCAAGTTGTTTGTGTTTCATGTAATTATTGTAGTTCATACTTTTCATTTGAAACTTACAAAGCTACCTATGGCTTGTATGTACACCCACTTGATAATCCAAGTTATTGGCCTAAAGTAAAATACATAATTTCATTGTGTTTTCACATCACATTCTAGCTTATTCACTATTTGTTGGCCTCATGTAGCTTATTCACCGTTTGTCTTGTTGTCATAGCCACAACATGTTGTTAAGCCTCCTCCACTTCATAGGTCTATTGAGAGACTTAGAAAGAATAGAAGAATGGGTGAAGAAGAGGGGCCCCAGGGACCATGGAGGAACTCAAAGAGATGTAATAAATGCAAACAATATGAACACAACAAGACTACTTGCAAAGACGTAGCTGCTATTAGTGCTGAAAGGAGGTCAAGTGTTGTAGGATTGGGCAATACAATTGGTGGTGATGGTGGTCCAGAAAAGAGGAAGATGACGGAAGAGGATGCATTGCCATGTAGCCCATCAGCTAGTGGAGAAGATATGTTATGATGAGTCAGAATTTGACTCAGTCCCAGAGAAATAGATAAAGGTTGGTGTCTTTTTCCCACCTTTTTGGTATAGTTGGTATAGATGATATGACTTGGTACATATAGATGTTGTTTGTAACCATGGCATGTCAGTTTTTTGGTAGATGTCATGTATATGTAGAAAAATGGTTACAAATAGTGTTTTTTGGTATAGGTTTGAGTTTTTCAGTATAGATAGTACATACAATGGTATGTTAGTTTTTTTGTAGATGTCATGTATGTACAACACAAATGGTTTAGTTTTTTGTTACAAGCAATGTAAGAAAAATAATGGTTCAGTATCTGATGTTGTTCAGTATGTGATAAATGTAAGACTAACTGGATATGCAAGACAAATGTAAGTTGAACAATGCAATGTGATGTTGTTCAGCATCTGATGTAATACAAACTTGTTCAATTCCGTAATACAAACTGGTTCAATGGTTCAATATTGTTCATTGTTTAGTTGCATTGCATTATTGTGTTGCATTCTGTTACATTCTTACAGACTGCAATGTGATGTTGTTTGTTGTAGGGTACAGATCAGACATTATTTCCTTGCATGTTACATTGTTGCATTACAGGGTACATGTCAAGCATTGTTGCAATGTGATGTTGTTTGTTGCATTGCCTTACAGGTTACATTATTGCATTGCAGGGTACAAATTATGCATTTTTGCAATGTGATGTTGTTTGTTGCATTGCAAGGTATGTTGATCAGTGTCAGTGTGTGTGTTGATCACACCTAATTCACTTGCTGGCACAAACAAATTAGATTAGTTTGTTGCATTGCAGATTGTTAATTGCATTGCATGGTATGTTGTTCAGTGTCAATGTGTGTGTTGATCAGATCAGTTTGTTGTATTGCAGGGTATGGTGATCAATGTTAGTGTGTGTTGATCATATCAGTTTGTTGCATTGCGGGGTATGTTAATCAGTGTCAGTGTGTGTGTGTTGATTAGATTAATTTGTGCATTGCAGGTTGTTCATTTCATTACATTGCACTACATTGCAGGGTATGTTGATCAGATCAGTTGCCATCCATCGCATTACCAATCAGTTGCCACCATGTACATTGTTTTGTGTTGCATTACATTTGTGAAGGTTTATATAAACCTGACAACTCGATCAAGAAACATTTGTAGATAAACTCCATTAAACTTCCATACATTCATGGTTTATTTACATAGAAATGAAACTTCATTACATGGATAAACTCCAATCTATACTACTATTACATTCATGGCAGATAAACTCCAATCACCACTACCCAAGCTTACTATTTAACTCATCACTAAAGTTGTTCAATTCCATTTCAATTTCAACTTTGACCTTTATTTTTAGGTGGCTTCACATTCATACTTTGTGTGGGTGGAGTTAGACTACAGCTGCAATTGGTGTCAGAGTTGCCTTCACTGCTTTCAAATAGTCTTGTAACCACTAGAAGCTACCACAGTTATTGAACACTAAGAACCTCTTACCTAGACTCCATGATCGCTAAGATTTCAATAGTTGTCTTGGTGTTGAACATTTTTTGGGGCACGGGGTTTTTTTCCAAGGACATTCCTTGTACCAATGACCATCTAAGTCATAGTGAAAACATGTTTTTGAGTTGTCACTTGAAGAAGAGGCTCCTCCAACCTTGACAGACTTTCCTTCAAAATCAATGTTATCTTCTCAACCTTTGCCTCAACCTATTTTATAACATCTTCCGACCACATAAATTTGCCACAAGTTGGGAATTGACTTTGAAGGTACTTCTTACCTAATGTTAGTTGTTCATCGAGAATCGTCAACATCATCAATCCAGGGGTTCAATTTGCGCCACACACACTGTACACCCACATAATTTCAAAATTTATTGTTTGGTACCCATCTTCTCCAAACAAAATTTCGCACAGTTCAACAAATGAGCGAAGGTATTCACCAAATACAAAATTTAGTTACCTCTCCACTAACACCGACTTGTCGACCGACCATACTTTGATGTTCCTTGTTGTCCTGTCGTAATCCACCTCTCCAACAGATCAGAACTCTCTTTTCCTCTTTGTCAATTTGATGTAACGGAATTGTCTGGGAAAAGATGGAAAATAAACTCACGTCCTTGGCACATGAGGGTGAGGGTAATTCAAGAATTTCTAAAGAACTAATGGATTCTGGTAGTCAAAGCAGTTGACGTAACGGTCAACACATAAAATGGGGCTTAGAGGGAAAAAACAAAATTAATGGCACCCAAGTAGGGTTACACCTGAATTATTGAGAGCTAAACGGAAAATAACCCAAAAAAATACATTTTTTCGAGAGTTTTTTCGTAAATTTCAGGATTTATTTTGTAAATATACAAAACCAACTACCAAAAATTACATCTTTTTGAGATTTTTTTGAAAATTTTTTGTAAATTTCATGTTTTCTTGTAATTATTTATTGATTTTTGAAACCACCCTCTTATTTTGTAATCATCATTTCTTCTACTTATATAGATTTCTGAAACCACTCCCTGATTTTCTTATTATATATTAATTTCATGTTTGTTTCATTTTTTGGTATTTAAGCGTCATTTAATGTGTTTAATAAATTTAGTTACTTGCATCTTATTTATTATTATTATTTTTTTTTACATATTTCATATACCCTCGAAATTCATCATATACATTTCATGCAAGGATTGTGATTTTGTTTTTCAAGTTAATTTCGGTCCCCCGATTTTAAGAAATATTTCGTGAAATATTTCGTTATGTGTCAAAAAAATGTAAAAATTATTGTTGTGGTTTTGAATTTAACAATATAAGTTATGTATTATCACTACATTTAGTTATTTTGTATGGTTTTAGAAGAGTGGTCATGTTGAACAACGAGAGCTTATGGTGCTTCGACGGCCTTTGGTGAAGCCATTTCTTCCCTCTATTATGTGATTTGCCTCGATGGTGAAGAATTTAATAGAAGAAGGAGAATACTTTATGGTGAATTGCAAAAGAATAAACAACAAAGATGATGATTGTTAGGAGAAAAGATAATTGATTGATAATTTTATTCATTGTTCGTTGTTATAATGGTTGAACTTTCGCTCTATTAAATAACAAATTAGTCTTAGGTAAAATAGAATGCCTGCAACTTCTATTGTAATTGAAATACCTAAATCAACTAGACTTGCTTAATTGAAATTCTAATAAAACTAGAAAATTCTAAAATCTACTATTTTCCTACATAAAAAAAACAATACATTTGTTGATGGAATCACAAACTTTACCTATTTTTGCACATATTTCACTAGATCGACAGTCTTTTTAAAAAAATGCTTTGATCATGAAGTTTGTAGGGACAAGACCTATGGTTAAGGACCTTGGTTATATTAATTTCCATTGAGAGATTCGTGAAGAAGTTATTGTGGGAGTGATAGATTACAAATAATTATCACTACGATTTAGCAACAAAAAGGATGTCACTCGCGCCTTTGCAATGGAGAAGTTCCATATCAAAGGCTTTTGGTTCAAGTTGTTTAGATGGCCATCCTGACTTTGATTACAAGGCAATTCAACGTGTGCTCCAATTTGATTCGAATTGTAAACTTTTTCCACCCAAGCATGCTCAAATCTTTGGTCATTCACTTAGGAGCTATCGACAAAAGTCAATTACAAATTTTCTTAGTCCGAGTGTAGCATACATATGCATAGAGATGAACAACTTGAAGAAGGCAGTGCCTCATACTACAAAGATCCACAGGCGTCAATTCTTGGACACGAGATTGTGTATCAATCTTCACAAGAGCATTATGCGATAAAGAGAACCTGAAGCCACAACATCGCTATTTGAGCATGAGGATAATAGAATTTCCCATGAAGATCAACTATGGGTAAAAGGAAAAAGTTCAATTGGCATCTCCACATATATTTTACGTTTTATTAACTTTTCTAGTCTTGCATGGGTAAGGCTCTAATCCCCCAAGTAGTGTATTTCCTTTCTTTAGTTTAATAAAAACTATCCCCAAGTGGAGTTGAAAAATAATAAAAACAAATAACTAAATCTTCTATGGAAGATCAATGCAAATGGGGACCAAAACTCCCATGTATTAATCTCCATTTGTATTCTCCAATGTGTTTTTGTTTTCTGAAAAACTTGGATGAATTTACTTTTTATCCCTGTTTTCCTGCAATTCAAGACTTAAATTTGTTTGTGTGGTTGATCAATTTTTTGGATTCTGATTTTAACCATAAAAGAATCGTTCCATATAAATCCTCAAAAAGTCCTAAGGTCTAATTAGTTTCTGCAGTAGTTGAGAATTAATTCTACAAATAAAGTAGTCATCAGCTAACAACAAAAAAATCTTATTCTCCACAATGATACAGATTAGGAATCCTGAATTCCCTATTTGGAGTACCATAACAAAAAATTGGGCATTCTGCGGTCTCACGCCCAATTTTTTGCAAAAAGGGTACTTCCATTATGCTTTTTTACAAAAGCAAAAAAATAAATACATCAAATGATCTATGTAACGTATGTTAAACTGATTGATCTGATTCAAGTCCTGGCATGGACAAGAGGTGAGTGAGGAATTGGTGTATGAGGAGTCATGACTCGTGGTGTCATGATAGCATCTTCACATCGCCTCTTAGAGAAACTAAGACGAAGAGTGTTCTGCCGCAGCTGATTCTTCTCAGCCACCTTGGCTTGTTTAACATATGTTTTAATCCTTCCAAGAGCAACTCCCATGGTTCCACCATCCATGTTAGCAAAACAAACTCTAAACCAGCCAGGCTCCGTGCAATGGAAAGAGCAACCCGGTGAAACATTCAGCTTAACTTTGTTGATAATCACACGCCACAAGGTTAACTCTGCTTCTATGGTGGGCTCCTTGAGTAGCCTTCTAAGGTCCATCCAGAAGAAGAGACCTGCATTGCTCTTCAACGTATGAATGCCTAGCTGAGAAAGGCCTGCTGTTAGAGCTTCATGCCTCGAAGCCAGCCTCTTGGAACTCTCTACAAGGTACTTGTCCACCAATTCATCATCCGATAGCATTGTTGCGATCAAGTGCTGGGTCTGAGTTGAGATTAGTCCAAAACTAGACATCTTTCGAGCACAATTCACGACACTTTTGTTATAAGAGTAGATTATGCCAACTCTAAAGCCAGGGAACCCCATATCTTTTGATAGACTGTACAAAATGTGGATCAAGTCTCGGTTGCACGCGCTCTCCTCCTCTACTATTTCGGATATACTAACAAAATCAGGCTGGTTGAAGACAGTTGCAGCATATATCTCATCACAGACAAGGTGTATGTTCTTTTCATTAATGAATCTAACTATGCTAGTTAGTGTTTCTTTATCTAGAATTGTACCCAGTGGGTTTGATGGGTTGTTTATGAGCACTCCCTTCACTTTGATATTTGCCTCTTGTGCTTTCTCAAATGCATCTTCTAATGCAGCTATTGTAACCTTGAAATTGTTGGAGCTCTTGCAAACAACAGGAAATAGTTGTACTCCAGTTCTCCACCTTAAGTCACGGTCGAATCTGCAATACAATACAAAAATGTGCATCAGAAAAGGATGGTCTTCATAAAGATAATATGATTCTATTAGTTCTAACCATTGGGGAAAAATATGGAAGAATGGAAGGAAAAGATGCATACCCTGGATAATAAGGCGTGGGGACCAGGAATGCTTCACCAGGATTAGCAAGGCAAAAGGCAATAGTCTCCGCAGCTCCAGTTGCTCCACCACTCATAATTATGTGGTCTGGATCAAATGTCGCCTTTCCTCCTCTCACTCTTCCCATAAACTTTGCCGCAGCCTCTCTAAAGGCAGGCAATCCATGGTAATCCTGAAAGTTGGCGATTTCATGGAAGTTATCCAATCCTTGAGTGGTACAAATGGAAGCCTCAGGATGTCTCCTAATCCAATCTTCGATCAAATCAAAGCTAAGCTGATTTTCAGCTAGACCCATCTGGATTACTCCATTGGGATTGTCGGTGGGATGAAAAGGATCACTGTCATAAGCCTTCCAACCATCAAAGTAAGGAGAGTCCTCTCCATGTCCATTATCAGTTGCTATCTTAGACAGAAGATCTCCGTTGTTAGACAAAGGGAACCCCATTGTTAGTCTGTAAATCTTAGTTTAAGGAAACTAGAAACTCAAATGAATTGGTATAGAACGTATGAGTGATGTGAGCTAGAAAAAAAAATTGAATTGAACTAGAATGAAATGTATTTGTGTTGTGAGTTAAGAGAAATGATAATCTAATTATCTATATATAGGCAGTAATGGTGGTGGTCGTCAAAGGTATATAAGCGACAAATTAAAAAAGCTGGTTTCATGTCAATGTTCAAAGGTCGAAATAGCAATACTAAATGTATTTACAAAGCAGTCAAAGATCAAACAATCTGAAGAAAGGTTGAGAGAAATCACTATTATTTATAGAGATGTTTAACAAGTCCTATCAATTTTACTCTCTGGTGGCTCTCAGACACAGTGGTGGTGGTAGGGCAAGAAATTGATATTTTAAATATTGTGGTTCATGAATTATTGTTACATTATGTATTAGGTAGGCTGCCTTGACTTTTTTTAATAGTACAGTTGTCTTCCTAGTCATAGGAGATTTTCATGGCAACTTCTGCACAGGAAAAAAAAAAAAAAAAGGTTTGAAAGTCTAAATATTGGACATCAAATTTTTGTCAACAATTTCCTTCATTCCCATTTTCCAACTGGAGAAACTTCTTATGGGTCTATGGTTAGTTTCTTCCTGGAACACCCCCAAAATGGTGGCAGCAGCCAAGGGTATCCAAGGCTGGATAAGGTATCCTAACACAAATATTTGACGCCTAAATACTTAGATTAAAGCCACAACAACCATTTTTTCATATGTTAGTAGTACTTTGGAAGTTTCCTCCCTTGTGGATATTTCGCTTTAAGCCTCCCTTGTAAGGGAATTTCATTCAAATTAAATGGAACTTGTCTAGAGAGTCAGGTCAGGCCCAATATCCTCCATCATCTTAGAGATGCTCATAATGCCCAATCGAACACAATCACACGCACAGAAAGTCCCCTGACTCTGTCCTGACACTAGGAGCCTGGCTCTCTAGATTTTTTATTTATTTAAATAACTTTGAAGAATTTTGATGTTGAATTACATGTTATTGAAAAAACAATATTGACAGACTCGAATTAAGTTTCTTATGAACATTACATAACGAGTGAATGTTGATTTATTCCTATTCGTTGTTATGAAAGAAAAACAAATTTTATTGAAGGGCATCACAACGACTACTCCACACCACTATTGAGTTTTTTTTTTTTTTTTACTTACTCACACAACCAATAAATATGCATAACTTAACAGAGAAATTCAAACTCAAAACGAAAAAAATGCAAAATATGGTAACTTTTGACCAATTTAAACCCTCAATTGAGACCGATTTTCAAGCTCCTCAAAACACTAAAAGTTGTATTACTATGAGTTATCTAATAAACACAACTTGAATCACTTGAAAATGTTTTGAAATAAGCATGTTATGATCATTTTACTAAAGTCGCGCAAATCTATCTTGCAATGAAAATGAGATAGTGTCCCTGACTTTCGGCCAACTTATATACTCGATCAAGATCGATTATCAAGCTCATCCCAAAAAAAAATTGTATTAATCTGAGTTATCTAATAAACACAACTTGAATCACTTGAAAATGTTTTGAAATGAGCAAGTTAAGGTCTTTTTACTAAAGTCGCGCAAATTTGTCTCCCAATGAAAACGAAATAGTGTTCCTGACTTTCGCCCAACTTATATGCTCGATCGAGACCGATTCTAAAGTTGATCAAAACACACATATTGTAGTACTCTCAGTTATCTAATAAAAACAACTTGAATCACTGAAAATGTTTTTACTAAAGTCGCGCAAATATGTCTCGCAATAAAAACGGGATAGTGTTCCTAACTTTCGGCCAACTTATGTGCTCGATCGAGACCGATTCTGAAGTTTATCAAAACACAAAAGTTGTATTACTCTGAGTTATCTAATAAATAAATCTTGAATCACTTGAAAATGTTTTGAAATGAGCAAGTTATGGTCATTTTACTAAAGTCGCGCAAATATGTCCAAAATTTTTTGCTGAAATGTTTTGTTTCTAGGCGAACGAGTTTCAGCAATTTTTTTCACTGTTCGCACAGATCAATGCGAGGTAATATCTCTCCTTGAACAATGCGAGGTTTACCTAGCAGAGTTCGGGTGAACATGAAATTTCAGCGAATTTTTTAACCTCGCATTGTCTCAGGCGAACAATTTTTTTTTTTTTTATGATTTCTTAAAATTTTCTGAAGTTTACTTTGTTTTAGTGATTGAAAATATTTCTGAAGTTTCCATAAGATTATTTTGTTTTTCTGAAATTTTTTTGAGAGGTTGTGATTTTTAAGGGTTTTAATTTTGAGGGAGAGGAAACAGATTTTTTAGGGAGATGGAAGAGATTAGTTTCAATTTTGCAAGAGATTTGAATGTGGGAGAGGGAAGAGATTCGAATGGGGGAGGGAGAAATGGAATTTCGATTTGAATGAAAGGGGGAAAATGTTGGTTTTTTGTTTATATAGGTAGTGTGGGAAAGTATGGTGGTGTGAGAAAGAATGTAGATGGTGTGAGTAGAATGGTGTGAGAATGAGAAAATGGTGATATGGAGTAGTCACTGCCAATTTTTATAGTAAACGAGTTTCAAACTTTAAAAGATATGGGATATCTTCTCAAGGATTACTACCAGAATATTTTCTGATGATACACCAAACCATCTTGTAATCTACTCCGTACACGTGACATGATGATCTCGTCAACAAAGTAGAGCGACCCCAAATAAGCACCTAATCTGATATAGTCCAAAAGACGAGAACCAATCCCAAATCACTCCAACCCTATAGAAGCGAGCATCTAGGAATTTTACCCAAGCAACTATGCCTTTCCAGTCGATAAGTCAAATGGTCAAACACAAAACTCGTTAGACCAAATATGGCAAGTATGTAAGAGTTTGAATTTTCAGCCCTTTCCACCCCAGAAGCCTATAATTAAATTTGTTTTCTTTCCTCACTTTCTGTCTTGCTCAGACAATTTCTCTAGCGTTGCCTTCCTCTTTTTTTTTTTACAAGTGAATTCCCAAAACATTTCCTAGTTATAGACACCCCAATTTGTTATCTGTACCACAGTCACATGCACCTTACAGCCTAGAGTTTTGCACCCATATTTACTACCATCGTCGAGACCATTACCGTATCTATAGTCTAATATCTAGAAGCTGTAAGTTTATGTATGTTTTATCAATTCATGGTAATCAAATTTGTAAGTGTGAAAGATATTACACTTACGATTTGCTAAATAATCAAGCCAGTCTAGATATAATCTAAGTATATTGTCACTAGCCAATTTAACATGTACATCATACAATCAGTTTTTCATCACCTACCAACCCCACAAGTCCAATGAATTTTTTGTATAGTTTCTTAAAAAAAAAAAGAGTCATGCTTTGCATTATTAAACAAACACTTATTAGACTGTTTTTTTAATGATACTTTTTCTTTGTCATCCTGAAAAACTAACTCCATCATCCTCACTTAAACACCACCAATCATTCATCCCCAATTCATGGGCCTTGTCCCTTCGAACTTGTTCGGAAATTTTTTTTGCTCCTTGGGCTTTTTTCCCTTTGTGTTATTGTCTAATACAATCATGACATATGACATAACTATCAGGTGGTTATTATACTTTTTTTATTTGAATTTTTCTTTTATTTACAATCACCACCCCTGTGTAAGCATTCGAAGTGGCAAGCCGTTCTTCTATTGAACAATGATCCATGGAATGAAAATCCCTGAGTATGAAAAAATTGCTCCGACTTGTTCTCTAATCTTTGAACTTGCTCAATTATTACTTATTGTTGGACCCTCTTGCAGTGACGAAGCCAGGAAATTTTATGAAGGGGGTTGGAGTGACGTCATAGTTAATTAATGAAATATAGTAATTAATTAATTTAACAAAAAAAATTTAATTCGAACAATACATAGATATAATCTATCTAACATTTCAAAGTGGGTTTTTACTGTTCATGAACAGTAATATGAGTGTGTTTGTCCTACGTGGCACCACTTATGTAGTTGGCAGAAGTTAAGTAAAAAAGAAAACTCCCGATAGGTTTCCTCTCCCTCTCCTTTCCCCTCTCTTCCTCTACCCAAACAAGCATTGAAGAAGAAGGAAGAAGCTCCTCTTCCTCTACATCTCCTCCTCTGAAGTTGTTTTTTTGGCAGAAGTTGTTTCTTCTTCTTCTTCTTCTTATTCTTCTTCTTCTTCCATTCTCTTCTTCCTCTCGCAGCCCTCTCGCAGAGCAGCCCCTCTCGCAGCCCCTCGCAGAGAGGATCTCAAGTTCTTCAGCCCCTTTCTTGGTTGTTTCTTCTTCTTCTTCTTCCATTCTCTTCTTCCTCTCGCAGTCCTCTCGCAGAGCAGCCCCTCTCGCAGCCCCTCGTAGAGAGGATCTCAAGTTCTTCAGCCCCTTTCTTGGAGATGTTTTTTCTCCCTTTTCCTTCTCATCGAATTTCCCCCAAATTATGTCCAGCTCTTCTACCGATTCTCGCAAGGTTTCCCCAATCTCTCCCTAATTTCGCCCTAATTTCGATTCTAATCTGATCGTATTTGTGTTTTTTTGTGTTTCAGGCTTTGAGCAAGATCGCTTGCAACCATCTGCAGAAGGAGTTAGTGGAATGGCAGGTGAATCCCCCATCTGGATTCAAACACAAAGTCACCGATAATCTCCAAAGGTTGGTTGGTTAGGGTTTTACTTTGTTTTGGTGATTGATTCTTTTGGTTTTGCTTTGTGAAATAATTTATGAATTTGATAGTTTTTGTTTGTCATCTTAAGGTGGATTATCGAAGTGAATGGAGCAGCGGGGACTCTCTATGCGAATGAGACTTACCAGCTTCAAGTCGATTTCCCTGAACATTATCCAATGAAAGCACCGCAGGTTCAATTCTCCATTGTTTTCATCTTATTCTTCTTCTTTTTTTTTCCTTTTTTTTGTCTCTCATCAATTCTGTGTTTTGAGTTGTACAGGTTATTTTTATTCAACCTGCACGGCTGCATCCTCATATTTATAGCAACGGCCACATATGTTTAGGTAAATTTAAATGTGAATTACGGTATTTAATTTGTTTGCTTAGGTATTTGATTTGATTGTTACAATTGATGATAGTATTGATTTTAGTGGTTCGTAGGATTGATTTTTTTTAATGGTTCTTAGGAACAATTCAGCCAATACCTTTCTAACTCAAATGAGTACCTATGCGAAGTTATGTTGTTTTCACACTCTAATGGGCAGCCCAGACATCATTCCATTTCAACTTCTTGCACAAAAACCGGAGTCAGAAATAAGTTTGTGTGTCATTGTTATATGAGCGAAGCTACCCGCACTAAAGACATGGTTCTAACAGAGACCATTTGTATGAATTTTTTAGAGATAACCAACAAAAATACCCCTTAGTTGAAAAATGTCCTCACATGATACTTGGTTTCTCAAATAACATCATTAACCTATAGTGATTTAGCTGGGAATTGGATGCTTAATAGCTAGAGATCCTAAATACCTTACTCCACACTATGTAATCTTAATAGTACTGTCATTAATACCTTATTCAATGTTCTTTTTAGGATATAATCTTAATAGTACTGTCATTATCTTTATCCCTAACCTAAAACCTATTAGTTTGGTGGCAAGTGCGTGCAAAATATAGCCAAAATGCATCCAGCTTATTAGGCTTAAAAGAGTGATTTCTAACTTGACTGAGCCAGAACAGTGGCCTTTTTTATAAACAAATCGTGATGGGCTCTAGCAAGTGAATATACTACAGAGCTCCACTGCAGAAACTTTGAAACTGATTAATTTTCATATTTTCTTTGGCATGATTAATTTTCATATAGTGCGTGCCATGTTTCTTTGGCATGATTAATTTTCATTATGTCCATTTCATATTGCTTTATTACTTTGAAACTGATCGTGCATATTGCAGGTTCTCTTCCAAATTGATTCTCTCGCAACTTTACTCGCACGTGTGATTGGCATCATAGGTCCTGTTGACCAAGGCATGCTCGCTAAGGGAAGGGATACATACAAGTATTTCACTAAAAATCACATGCTCTATGAACGAAATCAGGTACTGTTTCTCAGAAAGTTTGTTAATTTTACAATATTTTTTTACGCTGTTTCCCTTTCATAAAGTTTGGTAGCAATTAGCATGTTGGACTTTTCCTGTTTGTGCATGTGTATGTGTATGTGTATGTAGTAGTATATCATAAATGAAGATGAGATAAAAGAATAATTAGAAGATGGAATGAGCCTTAGATCAATTAGCATGTGTATGTGTGTGTATGGAATGTGCATGTGTATGTGTATAAATGTAAGGTTTCTTAAACTTTAACCATTGAGTCTGACTCATAACAATAGAAGTAGGCCCATTCCTGTGATCCTAATAACAGGTTATTCATTATGGTTGGTAACTTAGTATATCCAAATGAAACAAACAGCTGCTAAATACTTTAATGAAAAGTTGCCCAACTTATTTTTAGTTTTTAGGCAGGCGAGAAAAGGGCCTGATACTGTAGCAACAGGGAACACCAATTCTATTCAATATATGTACTAAGATAATATTATAGTGATAAAAATGGAATCAAGGTTTTTAAATGCAAAGGCATGGCGTAAGGCGGTCTAATGGACATATCATGAGGCGAAAGCCTTTTATAAGTGTATATTTATGTAAATTTATATTATTAATAATTAAGAAAAATGATAGATAACTCATAATCTATCTAAAAATGATAGATAACTCATAATGGTTCGTAGGATTGATTTTTTTTTTAATGGTTCTTAAGAACAATTCAGCCAATACCCTTCTAACTCAAATGAGTTCCTAATGCAAAGTTATGTTGTTTTCACACTCTAATGGGCAGCCCAGACATCATTCCATATCAACTTCTTGCACAAAAACCGGTGCCAGAAATAAGTTTGTGTGTCATTGTTATATGAGCGAAGCTACCGGCACTAAAAACATGGCTGTCTTATGGGTAGCTTCTAATAGTTATAAAAAATGTGCCAGTTACCTTTAATCATTTGACTTCAAATGTTGAGTTTTTTTCAAACTTCTATCAAAGTCTACCCTGACTCGACTCAAATTATTTGTGTTTGAGGATGAAAGTACTACTAGACATGCTCGAATAGAAAATCACATCGATAAATCCGATAAAATCTGATTCCTCCAAAATATTGAAAATGTCACCCAAGACAATCCTAATTTCAGGGATCGGTATACATCAATAGTTTGACCATTATCATCACAACCTATGAGAATTGTGGGATTTTAGTTGATGGTGAAGACTCAAATTTGTAGAAAACTTCATTTTTTTGTAATGCAAAGGGCTTTGATGAATTCCTCAGGGTGGACATCCCCTATTGAAAATGGGATGTTTTCCTCCTTAAATGGCATTGGCTTTCATTGCAAATGTCATGGCAGCTTTTCTTTATCCCTTTGAGTGAGACTAACATTCTCCAAATTGACAACTAGATTTTCAGAACCCAGCCCTTTAGAAGTAGCAAGTATATACTCAATTAACAAATAGGAATTTACTCCTGGAATCTGACTGCAATTATCTATTATTTAGCATTGCCTCATTGAATTGTTGAGAAAATCGCAGAGCCCTCTTCATCTCATTTTCATTAAAATTTCACTTTTGAGAAGATACCTTGCTGAAGAAGTGAAGAACACACTGATCTGATCTCGGTTCAGATCTCCTTCCAGGTAGGATCCTTCTTCTTCTTCTTCAGATCTGTTTCAGAAATTTTTTTCTTCTTCTGTCTCTGTTGAAGGAATTATGGGGTCTGAAGATGCTGATCTCATGGAATTATGAGACCCCATATTGGACTCTGTTGAAGCTCTCAAGGGAGAGAGACCCCAGTGTTTTGCATCAGAGCTCTGTGTATGATCGACTCTCTGCACTTCATATTGCAGCTGCAAATGGCCAGATCGAGGTGGGTTTTATGTTTTTTGGACAGATTTTGCGGTTTGATCAATGGGTTTTATAGAATTTTGTTTTTTTAAAAGAAAAGTTTTGGTTTGATAAAGGGGTATCAATGTGTTTGCTGATTGGTGGAAGATTTTAGTGGTTTTATGGGTAAAAGGTTGAATTTTGGATGAATGGGATTTGTGTTTGGTGGTTGATTTAGTGAATTGTGTGAGATTTTGATGAATGGGTTTTGTATGGTTTGATTGTGAGATTCGGTGATTTACTGGAATGTGATTTAGGTCAAAGTACACTAAATTTTGGTTTTGTTACTGCGTTATGTGGTTTTGCTTCATACAAGTATGCACTTGAGCAATGTAAATCTTCATTATTGAATTTAGGGTCCAACCTCATTGAGTCCCTTGAGATTAACTTCATTGAATCACCCATCTTTCTTACATTGTTGCTCGGGGAGATAGGAGGATATATTTATGCCATCCTCGATTTTTTTTGAAACAGTACCTGCCTGAAATTAATCATGGAAACCAGTCACAAGGCAAAATAATATGGATAAAAAAACAATAAAGAAAGAAAAAGAAAATTCTTCAGAAGCTCAAAAACAGTAGAGTAGTAGTGTAGATTGTATGAGAACACTCACAATAAAGTGCTCTGTCTCCACAGTAGAAGTATATTCTAACAGACTCCAATCTCGAACTCACTTTATCTCTCTCTCTCATTATCAGCTCATCTCTTCTATCTCGAGAAGAAACTCGAGGTATGATTGAATCCCTTTTTGATGATTTTTGGGTATTTCTCATCTAGCTGATTTCCCTCTCTAAATCCTTGGTATTTCTCATCTAGCTGATCAAACAACTTGCTGCGGGTGACGTGAATTGGGCTGTAGATTGAGGACAACAGCATGATTTCAAGAAGTGGTCCATGAACCTGACTCTCACTCCACTTCGTCCCAGTTATGAACTTTGGTCACAAGAGGATGTCGAGTCTCTGAGTCCATCTTGCTCATAAGGTACGAGTTTTCATAATCAAACAGTAAGACCTTAATTCCAACTTCGGCACACTCCAAGGCATAGCGTGCATTTGTCATCAACATTTAAGCACCTAAGTATCTGTTTTTTTTTTTTTAATTTCATTCGAAGATTGTTAACTCTGTGGTGCAATTTACGTTGAAAAGATGTGATGGGTTGAGTTTCTAAGCGTTTTTCCTTGGTTTAGAAGAGGTGAAATGGGTTAACTCCTTGGTTTTTTGGATGACAGACTTGAAATGGGTTTTTGATTGAGAAGGTTTTTGAGACGTTACTAAAGAATTGGTTGATGGTTTTTTGCAGGTACTCGGATGGGTGGGAGGGGTAGGTAGCGTATTGTGACAAAGTCTTATGCATTCTTGCTACATCAAACCTGTATTGTCCACTCGGTACGGGTTAGTTATGCGCTAAGATCTATCAATGTCGTCACTACCTGCCGAAAGTAGTGGATTTCTATTCCATTACAAAATTTGGGCTTTGAACCACCCCATGACTTAAATGCTAAATTTGTTTTCAACGTTTCTGGCGCTTTTTTTTTAGTGCACCGATTTGCTATTGACCAAGTACTCGAAAGCATATAGAGATATTTGCTGAGTTCAAGCATATACTAGGCAAAATAAGTTACAGCATAACTATATTGTGTCACACCTCCTCAGTAAGATAAATATTCTAATTGAGAATGACCCTTTGAAGCTTTAAAACTTATGTTTTTGAATCCATTCATAGCTGAATTGAGAATGACCCTTTGAAGCTTTAAAACTTAAGTTTTTGACAAGGGCTACATAGCATAGCTTCAAGTTCTCTAATAAAAGCAAACTATACCTTCTTTTAACCATTTGAAAGCTTGATTAAGCTAACTTCATGATCAGAAGCATATGAAGCTAACTTCATGACCAACACCCATTAATCTATATATTTATTAGAAGCATATGAATCTCTTTAAGTTGTTCATTCCATATTAAATTAATTTCTTATGAAGATGTTGCCTTGCCTTTGTTGAATTAGAAGTCTACGCGAAGGGAAACTATTGCATTTTCATCTCAAATGTGTGGTTGTGCTGTTTAATCATAATATCTACTTTTTTTGCTTTGATAAGGTGTAGATTCAAGGGTTATGTTCATAAACAACTCATGTTAATAATTTTTTTCTTAGATATCATGCTATGATACATTTAAAATGTTTAAAGCATATTGATTTGCCAAATTTTAAAATAATTTCTTAGATCTCGCCTTTAGGCGATTGAGGCGTACGCCTTTAGGCGCGAGTCGAGGCGGGGCGCACAGAAATCACCTCTGCGCGTACGAGTTGAGGTGCCAATTGAAGGCGTTTCGAGGTGTAAGCCTCGCGGCGTACGCTATTTTATTTCCTGATCAGTTGGCATTATTTGTTAAATGGCTCCCCAAATGCACCTACAAACACTGCAGTTGACAAACAAATGGTTGATTGATTCATTGCTTGACATGCATGACGCATTTGTTGTTCGCATGCCTCCCTCTTCTACGGAGATTGTCCCTTTTGAGGGTATTCCCTTTTAAGGAGATTTGGTTGTTACTTTGCATGTCTTAATGATTGATAGTATTTGTAGTTGAGAATGCCAGCTTTCGAAAAATCTAAACTTGAAGTATAGGAGTGTCGTAGGAGGATCAGTTAGTTTAAAGATATCGTGAAGAACAAAGCTTCAGTTTTTCCATCTTGCAGCTTCTAAGTGGAAGAATCAAGTAAGAAAAATCTAAGTGGAATATCAAGTAATATAGAAACTCAAGTTACAGTAATACAAGTGGAGACTTAATGACTTGATTGTGTTTCAACATTCTGCTTTTACCCTACCCCTACAATTGTAGTTCATCTTTAGCTAAAATGAATTACGCAGTCATTTTGATGCTCTTTTGTTTGAAAACAGGTGGAGGCTTTGAAGTGTCTGTTTTCACTTGCAGACTTGGCAAGAATCTGGAGGAACGAAGGAGTCAATCAAGGTAACAAGTAACTCTATACTGCTTTCTTGACCCTATACTTGACCCTAGCTTCAATGTGGATTCCTCTTCAATGTATTCTCTAATAAAAAAATCGATTTTTCTTCAATGGTTTCCTCTGGTAACTTGCCTCCACTACTGGATGCACCATATTTGTTTGATGAAATTCTTCTTTTTTAAGAGTGCTTAAAGGTTGGAGTTTTATGGTTTTTGAGTATTTGGGTTTGGTAGATATTATGTGGTGTTCATGGCATTGATTGCCATTGTAATTTTTTATGACAAGTTCAGACAGGTTTCAATATTGATAAATACAGAGGAAACTCTGGCGAAATTTTGATTTTTTAGTTGTTCATGACATTGATTGTCATTATAGTCACTTATGACATGTTTAGATAAATTACTTTATTTAAAAAAATTACATTTTTTTGGATATAATGATATTGTGTGCATGTCTCTTTCGACAATAGTCTGCAATAGTGCCAACGGCACGGGTATTACACTAGTAAATATACAAAACACCAATTGATAAACAAAACTCCATCTAATCTATGGGGAAGAAAATGGATCCAACAAGCTACTTTGTAGGAAGCACAAACAATAAATATATGAGGGACAAATCAAATTGGTATGTAAAGTTAATGGGCAAGAATTAATTTCAAATGTAAAATTAGATGTGGACACAAAAATTTGGTTATTTGCAATTTGCCACCTTATCATAAATAACTAATTAGAGGTTACCCCATCATTAATCACTATTACAGTCTTCACCAGGACTAACGGTCAACGTGCATTGACTGTCAAAAGGCTCACATTGATTATCAAAATGTCTTCAAACAATAGCCCACAGATGAACCTCGAGATACAAACATGTATCTTGAGAAAAAAAATAATAGATCCAAATTTCATATGCATCTTTAGAAAAAGCCTATGAATAAAATACAAAAATAGACCTCGATACGAATTCATCTTGAGAAAATACATTACAAAAACCTTCTCCTTCCTCAAAGCAGGAAAAAGAGGTTGCGGTTGTTGGTGGTTGATAGTGATGGTAAGAAAAAAAAACTAAATCAAACAAAAAGGGAGGGAGAGGAAGAGAGTAGGAGGCGGGCCGGTTGTCGGTGTAGCGGTAAACAGAAAGAGGGAGCGGAAGAGAAGAAAGGGGTGGATCAAGAAAGGAGAACAAAAAAAGAAAAATGGTAGGGCGGAACCGAGTCGTCGACATCGCAACATAGCATATTAGAAATAAAAATAAATTTTTTAAAAGTCAGTGGGGGCCCACTTGCCCCCACGTGGCTCCGCCCTGCCCTCTTAGGTATAAAGAAATTTTGCCAGCACTTTTAAATTTTACCCATTGCTTGAAGCATAAGCAACGTTGAAATTAACATAAACGCTAAACATCTTTCACTGTAAATTTGTTAACTCGATATTGAGTTGATTTTAATTAATTTTACTAAAAATATTTATTTATTTATTTTGTGGATGTCATATCTATAAGAATAATATTATCTGGACAAAACATTACATGAACTGGAGACTTCCAATAAGTGGAAAGCTCAATATAGAAAAGTAAATCGGGGTTGATTTATCAATCCCATAGCATAGCAACTCATGAGACATCAAACAGTCACCCAACTGCAGTCATACACGTGGCATGAGTCAATCCTAATACGGGAAGGCTCTAGCACAGTTGCAAGCAGACCCAAGCATGGTCCAGCCCAGACTCAGCCACGCCACGCCACTATTCAGCCCGTAAGTCAACGCCCAAACCTAGATTACGCTAGCCCATCGCGGTGCGAATCTTGGAGCTTATCCCAGGATAATAAGGCTTGAATACGGATCTCTGGGCTGTTATAAGTCCAATATCTATCTTACACAACTCTTGGCTCCAATCACGTATTGGATCTCAAACAGAGACAAGTACCAAAGGGAACTCAATCATGGATGGGTAAGATCTTTAGCGAGATCCCATCCCTCCATCATGCCTCGATGATAGAGGCAATGAATGAGTGAAATACTCGTTATATAAGGTGAACAAAGGGGATAAAGATATGCACTTAGAATCCAATTTACAGTCTACATCCATCCTTACTCAATCACCTAACTTTAGCAACGGAGTGTTTTTGGCCACCACAACGGTTAGTTACTTCATCTTTGATTTCTTTGCTTACAATAACAACAACAATTGTGGTTCATCAAATGGAGATTACTGATAATACCATTACTGATACAGGACCTGTTATGGTTTATTATAATGCAATAATGGGGGTTGTGGCCAACATAACCTATGACGTTTTAATATGATTTAACTTTGCACAGCTTTCGCAACTAAAGCAGCTTTTGATCTCGTTTTGGACAAGCAATGGTATAACGACTCAGATATTTGTAGCCATTTGCATTATCAATTCAGATGTTGTTGTTCATGTTAGATGGATTTGGTAACCAATTATTAATATTATTACATGTTTTGATTGCTTCGGTAAGAACAATGGCATGTAATATATACATTTATTTGTTAGGAATATATTCAATTCCTTAATATTATCACATGTTTTGATTACTTCGGTAAGAACAATGGCATGTAATATATACATTTCTTTGTTAGGAATATGTTCAATTCCTAAGTAATGATATGATGTGGTCCATATTAAGAATATTGATTTAATATGAATTATTGAAATAGTTAAATTATGGTCTTAGAAGAAATTGGTTTCCTACTCAATCTCACACTGTGATGGATGGTTAAAATTGTGTAATCAAATTAAGAAACTAGGTCATCTCTCTACCTATAAATAATGATGTCCGCTCCATCGAAGGATAATAGCAATAAACACATAATTAATTTATAGGCTAAGAGAGAGAAACTCTAATTTCTCCTTGATAAAATTCCAAAAGATCTTGTTGAAGATTGATTTCCAGAAGATCACTGAAAACTAAGCAATAAACATAGATAAACTCTTTAAGTTTATTTAAATATTACGTAATGCATCATGAAGTTAACATCTAGAGTTTATGTCATATTAAATAAAAATTTAATATGTGGTATCCGAACATATAGTTTACTACTCATGGAATGTTTTATAAAGTTTTATATATCCAAAAATATAGAGAGTCGGGCCCCTAGTGCTAGGATAGCGCCAAGGTGGCTTCCTGTACGTGTGATTGTGTTCGAATGGGGCATTATATATGAGCATTTCTAGGATGATGGAGGGTATTGGGCCTGCTTTATATATCTCATGCTTTGTTTAACTTTGTTTGATTAGTGGGAGAAATCTATTTTTTCGATATTATAGCTTATAAAATTATTTTTTTAGATGAGCAACAAGATTTTGATTTCATCAGAATTTAATGAAATCTGGTAGGTTACTCAAAAACAGCCCAACGAGCAAATCACACATCTTAGCTGTGATACAATTTATTTTTCGGGCGTTTGAGGTCGTTTCGATCTCGAAAAATGTGTATTTGTTTTAGTAATATAGTTTATTACTATAATTCTTTACTAGAAATTAATTTTTTAATTCTGCAAATTGTCATGATCGTAGAAAATTCAAATGATTGTTTCCATGATTTCTTATCAATTTTTTTTTTCAATTTTGGAAATATTAAATATTTTTGGCTATATAACCTATTATGTATTTTATGATACACCAAACCGCCTTTTAACCCGCATCGTACATGTGTCATGATAATCTCGTCAGCAAAGCGAAACGGCATGATTACCCACCCAATCTGGCAAAGCCCAGACAACACTAAGCCCATTTTGGCATAACACGGGAGGTTGGATCCAAATTACAACGCCCTACAAAGCCCCACACGTCACATGGTCAAACCCATTACCCGTAAGGCTTAATCGTTCAAGTATCTGGGGGATCGACCTAAGACGGACAGAGCAGCAATACATTGGTTTCGACTATGAAACAAATACTGGAGTATAAGTCGTGTATGGAAACTTCCTTTCATGTACAACACTCCAAAAGGGAAATCTCTCCCACAGATCTAGAAGTACAAGTCGTGTAGGGAAACTCCTCTACATGGACGACTCCCAATTAGAAAATGATACCCAACAATATATTTTTCCTTACATTACACTACCAAAGGCCTATCCGAACAAGGACTTTCGCATTATAAATAGAACACAGGGCTGATGAACAAAGGTACTCTACAGAACCAAATTTATAGCTTTAAGCCTTGTCTGACTTTAGCATCGGAGTGTTATCGGCCACCACAACGGTGGTCCTTAGCTCAAGTGTGTTCCTTGTAAAGGTCAAGATCAAGGAGAACATGATTCGACTACATCAGTTTGGCGCCATCCCTGGGGACGACGAAGTTCCTTTGAAAATAGTGATACCCTTTCTTATAGTCCAGAAAGATGGTGACCACGAGATCTCGAAAACAATGGAGACATCGTTGAACCCTCGAGCTGCCAACTCCGACGACCTCGACACCACAAGGGGAACAGCCTTGGACCCCCGCACCGGTAGTAACCACGACGGACCCCAGGGTGGATCTACTGTCAGCCCAACTACAACAATTCACTCAGGCGGTGGAAATACTCAGCAGAACCTTCCACCCGCAGAAGGAGACCGACAACAGCGAAGAGCCATGTCCTCAGAACACACCAGAGAACACGTTCATGAAAGCCACATTGCCCCTGCGAGCTCTCAGTGGACTAGGGTCATAGGAGTGGCCAACAGACCCATCTGATCACTTATGCCACTTTCAGCATGTAATGGCGCTCAAAAAAGGATTTGAAGAAGTAATGTGCCAGTCATTCCCTACCAGCTTGAAGAAGTCAGCAGTGACCTGGCTCCACAGCCTCCATCCGAAGTCCATTGACTCATTTCGGACACTAGCAACAATGTTTTTCACACGATTTGTCGGCAACCAACGGATCAGGAAGGGCCCGTATTACCTGCTCACCCTCAAACAGAAGCAGAACGAGACATTGAGGTAATACGTCACAAAATTTAATGATGAGTTGACTTTCATCGACGACTACAGTAACGACACCTCGGTCACAACCTTCACCTCAGGTCTAAGGAGAGGCAAGTTCTATAATTTTCTCTTTTTGGAGCCTCCAATCGATATGGCGACTTGCTAAAAGTACCCAGAAATACATCACATTCGATGAGATGTTGGCCGCCAAGAAGGAGCGAAAGTACGAAAAGAAACCCTCTGGTTCTAGAGACAAGAAGGAGAGGAATAAATAAGAAGACGACGATAGAAATAGGAAACGCAACGATAGCAAGCCCGACTCTGGCCGCACAAGGCAAGATAAGGCCTCCAACTTCGTCGGGTCTAAATCCTTTACTCCCCTCAACACCAGTATGTCCAACATCCTCAACTCCATTAAGAATTGAGGAGAATTGAAGTGGCCTACCAAATAGTGAGGAGATCCTTCCCGGTGCGATAATAACAAATACTACTCATTTTACAATGAGGGCAGCCACGACACTTAGGACTGCAAAAGTCTCAGGAGCAAGATAGAGTGATGACAATGGCTTAGAATGACGATGGGTTAGAAAGTGGGAGTTTAGTCAGCGTTTTCAATGCCTAATCACAATGACATGCCAGAGATCATTGTCCAACCACAGACAATGATCGCCGAACCCTACCAAAGCTTAATCAGTTATAACTGATGATGTCAACTTTTGGTCCACTCTAAGATCGTAGTCCACCGAGCGCAGGTGAAGATGGCTTAGAAAGTAGGAGTCTAGTCAGTGTTCCCAATGCCTGATCACGATGACTTGCTAGGGACCATTGTTCAACCACAAACAATAGTCGTCGAACCTGATCTAAGTTTAGTCAGTTATGACTGATGACGACAACTTCTAGTCCGACTTAAATCTAGTTCGCCAGAAACAGACAAAACCGATTTATGAATCTAGTCAGAACTCAGGAAGCTTAACTTAGACGACTTGCAAGGAACATTTTATGACCACTTACATTGATGCACACGCTTAACCACAATCTGACCAGTTCGCTTATGCTAGCAATGACAATTGTTGGTCTGATCTCAGCCTAGCCTGCAAAGGGCGGATTACAATGGCAGATCACAAGGGCAGATAACAGCCTGGTCCGAATAATCTATCGCCAGCTAAGATTACCCACTCGCATGGAGTTTAGCCAACGTACAAGACTTGGCCAAAACAAATTCTCGATCTCTAAAGAATACAGACCGAGATTGCTTGAATTATTGCAATATAAATAGTCAAAACTCTCATCAGCATATCAACCCTACGGCTTCCTGACTTAGCAAAACTTTTTGTTTAAAAACTAACACCACGATAAGACAAAGAAGAAAAAAGCTATCAGGAAAAGTCAAAGAATATACAAGTACAAAATATATCATTTTTCATTGATAATCCGAAAAATACTGAGTTCACTCATCATCAGGTGGAGGTTCAAATACAGCGGAGCTTGATTTGGCAAGAGAAGAAGCAGGGGATATGTCTGCACGCATTGCCGCTCAGGCACCCTGATTTGGGTCACCCTTTTATTCTGATTAATCGGGGGCTTCTCCAAACTCTGCAAAGGACACCTTTATGTAGTATGAGAGATCCCAATCAGCGTGCTCCTTCTTCATCAGCTCAAACAGCTCCAGTCTTCCTTCCACAACTTTGTGGAATTCAAACGTGCCATTGGCCTTAAGGAGCTTCTCCTCGCATACTCTTGACTTAGTAAGTTCTCGCTCCAGCTTTCCCGACAGCACATCTGTTTTGGACTGCTTGGCACTCAGGTTGTTCTTGACAACATTAAGTTCATTTTGTGCCAGAAGGAGCTACTCTTCGGCTGTACGTACACTTTTGGCATTAAAGTCCACATTAGCTTCTAACAGCTGACATTGGACAGACCACTCATACTCCTTCTTGGCCTTCTCCTTGTTCAGAGCCTACATCTCAGCCTGCACCCGGGCTGCAGTCTCCCAAGCAAATTGTAAGTCACGATGGACAAGGTTCAGTTCTTTCTTGAACCTATTCCTCACGGACACTGCCTCTTCCAAATCGAACTCAAGCGATTCCAAACGAATCCTCTGAGCCTCTGATCTTGCCCGCTAGGCCTCCGGATCAACGGCCAATTAGGCATGCCTTTTTCTTCAAGTTGCTTCTTCAATGATTCAATTTCATTGAGAGCATCGGAGTATGACTTTTGCAAATTTGCAAAGACTTGCTCTATGGTATACACTCTCTCACAAGCAGGCTCAACTTTCGTCCCAGGACAACAACTTGGTTCAAATATGACATCCATAGTACGAGATATTTTGCCCCTTGTTAATACGCTCTCCCAATGGTTCTAGCTTAGAAGCGCAATTCGCCAGCCAGTCATACCATCTACTAATATGTTTCTTTGAGGCATAAGAAATATCAACCTCTTGATGCCTTGCCTGGTTGCTCATTTTTACAACATCCAAGGCGAATAGACTGATCTTTGCATCTGGATGGAGGTTCTCCGAGACCGAAATCACTCCACACCACCTTCATTGTCTTCAGCGCATCAGGGCCCTAATCCACCGCTTTTCCCATGCTCACAACGATCGTTTCTCTCTCATGAGCTGACTCGGAAGCAGTTGACGGAGAAGAAGGAATTGAGTTATCTCTCAGACCCGTCGTCACCTCAATTTAGGTCAAGAGCGTGACGAAGAAAAATGTGGGCGACATGGAGGGGACCTTTTGCCATTAATACGACGGTCGGGTGACTCTTCAGGAAGCCGAGAAATCTCGTGATCCAAGGACGGATTATACTCGAGATCCTTTAACAAAAAGAATTAGTCTAACCCACATCAGACAAAGCTTCCATACCCGCCCGCAACATGTTATTCATGACCTTTGCCTACTCAGTATTCAAATTTGTTGCATCTTCGACCCCCACCATTTGCAGATACTCATTCTCCAAATCAGAAAAGGAAATAGGGGACTTTACCTGAGCATCATGCCCCTCGAACACAACAGCTTCCGCCTCAGCGGACGAATCAAGATCTCACCCTACAACTGTGCGTCCCCCCTCTGAAGGGGTCGAACACTCACGAGAAGGCTTAGTCGCAGCACGTGACTTATTTGAACGCACAGAAGAAGAAAGTGCCTCATTCAGCTCTGCATCCTTGACGAGTTCAAAATTTTAACCTTCGGGAGCTTCCTCTTCTTCGAAGAGGGTTCGTTTTCAAAACTTTAAAAAGTGGGGGTCTCATGCCAGTAAGCTCACAGTCCTTTGCACATGATATTAGAAGGTTGGACAACATCTTCCACCCGCATTCGAGGCATGTCATGAAATTTATCCATGTTGTTTCGTCCTCAGAAGAGAAGGGCGTAGTTGGAAATTTCTCTACAGAAAGCACAAATAACAATCAATATGAAATCAATACTGGCAGGATCGAGAACGAAATTAAACTTACTCAGTTGCCTGAACTCCCATTCAATCGGACAACCATCAAACTCGAAATACTTCGAGTTCACAGAAGCCATGAAGCAACACTTCTACCAGAATTTGAAAAAAGAATCGTCCGGCAAGTTGCCAAAACAAGTCGGCGATGTCAACACGCACACAACATGCTCGTTTATCCGAGGAGAGGTGAGCAGTTTGATCACCCTTGGAGACACTTGGACACCAGCGTCCTTTGCCCTAATCAGAATGGCGATCACCATGCTATACCCATTGGATACCAACTGAGCGGGCGGAATGTCGAGGTACGCCAAAAAGCTCCAAATCTCCTTGATGACAGGAAAATGAACACCCAATTTAAGCATACCTTGGTGCAAACAGATAAATCCTTCTGGAGGAGACAATGGTGTACAGGCGCTCAATGTGAAGAGCAGCAGATCATCAGAGATCCCATATGTCTCGCGAAAGCCTTCTAGATTCGACTCAGAGATTGAAATCTCCTCGAAAAAATTACGGCCTTTAGCGAACAGTTCATCAGAAAGCTGGTTCTGGCCCGCCTTGTAAGAACGTACAAACTTTCGATTGTGGAAGTGAAACAAAGTCAAAAGCATGGAAAGCGAAACGACAAAGCAGAGCCTCTGAGATCGAAAGAGTAAAAAAGCTAAACTTTGCAGAGAGTGGATCTATATAAAAAACAAAATTCTCACATTTTTTTTCGAGCAGACGCATGCCCAATTAGTGAAGCACACCGCTCAAGGAGACGATTCATATTCAAACAATCATGACCGCTCAGGTCCTCCATAACATGACTTAGTGGACCGACGAGCTAGCCAACCAACTCGGGGGGAGTAGCTGATGATACACCAAATCGCTCTTTAATCTGCACCGTACACGTGTCATGATAATCTAGTCAGCAAAGCGAAGCGAGCCTGATTGCCCACCCAATCTGGCAAACCCCAGACAACACTAAGCCCATTTTGGTAGAACTTAGGAGGTTGGATCCAAATTGCAGTGCCCTACTAAGCCCACACGTCATATGGTCAAGCCCAATACCCGTAAGGCCTAATCAGGCAAGTATCTGGGGGATCGACCTAAGACGCGCAGGCCAACAATACATTGGTTCCAACTAGGAAATAAATACCAAAGTATAAGCTGTGCATGTTCCTTGCATGGACACTCCAAAAGGGAAACCTCTCTCGCAAATCTAAGAGTACAAGTCATGTAGGAAAACTCCCCTACGTGGACAACTCCCAACTAGGAAAATATCTCCAACAAGATATTTTTTCCTAAACTGCGCCACCAAAGGCCTAGCCGAATAAGGACTCTCGCATTATAAATAGAACATAAGATTGATGAACAAAGGTATGCTACATAACCTAATTTACAACTTTAAGTCTTTCTCAAGCTTTGTCTAACTTTAGCATCGGAGTTTCATCGGCCACCACAATGGTGGTCCTTGGCTCACGTATGTTCCCTATGCAGGTCACGATCAAGATCAATGAGAACATGATTCGATTACATCAATTTTCTTTATTGGTCATATTATGTGCGCCAAATTACCTACATTGTATAATCACATTATTTTGTGGTTTGAAATTTGCCACAGTGATTCATATCGTAGTTGTGAATAATCAATTAGATAATTGACATCATGGTAATATTCTGATGATTATAAATGCTAATAAAGTTTAATGACATACATGAGATTTTACAATTTATTTACTCATACCTAATTTGGCTCCCTACAGGTGAATTAAGATTGAATGAGTTGAATAAAAACCAGGAAATTTTTTTTCCATAAATTTAGTAGATTATCCACAAATACCTTACACTATATAATTTAGAAGTACTCAACCAGTTAATGATTCTGAAATATAATTACTACTTAGCATCTAATTTGAATGTTTAAGGTTCTACCCACAAGAGAGCACAATATGGTTTAGTATTTATATTATTTTTGTGTGTGTGTTTTTTTATCACTTGAGGCCTATTAATATAGTGAGCACATATTTATTTTATTGCAGTTAATCTCCATGTTCTTCGTGGTCATGTACCTACCATTTCTCTTTTAATGAGACTAACTTCTCGAACTAGAAAGAACAAATTGAATTTAGTTTGGGAGTTATAGACTTTTATATGGCTCTTCTCAATAATGAACCCACTGTTATTACTGATGAAAGCAAAAAGGATGACAAGTATGCCCATGCAACATGGACTAGGTCGAACAAATTATGTATCATGTACATGCGAATGACTGTTGCAAACAACATAAAGTCATCCCTTCCGGTCACTGATAATGCTAAGGAATATACAAAAATTTTCGAAGAACGCTTTGGTACTGCTAGTAAATCCTTGGTTGGGAAACTTATGCCTGAGTTGACCACTATATGCTTTGATAGTACTCGTACCATGTATGAGCACATTATTGAGATGACTAATGTACATATGAAAACCATGTATGAAAGACTCATTCAGTATAGAATTATGATTCTTATTGAAATCATTAAGTTTGATTCTCATATGGACCAAGTGGGAGACTGTTAAAAATATATTCAATTCCTAATTAATGCTATGATATGGTCCAAATTAGGAATATTGATTTAATAGGAATTACTTAAATAGTTAAGTTATGGTTTTAGAAGAAATTAGTTTCAAATCTCGGATTAGTAAACTAGGTCCTCTCTGCACTTATAAATAATGATGTCTGCTTCATTGAAGGATCATAACAATAAGCACGTAATTGAGTTTATAAGCTAAGAAAGAGAAACTTTAGTTTCTCCTTGACGAAGTTTTATAAGATCTTGTTGAAGATTGATTTCCAGAAGATTATTGAAGACTAAACGAAGAACTTAGTTAAGTTCTTTAAGTTTGTTTAAATGTTGCGTAATAACTCATGAAGTTAAAATCTAGATTTTATGTCATATTAAATAAAGATTTATTATCCCAGAGGACCCAGACGTTTAACCATTCGGTATTGTTTTTCTTTTTATGAATCTGATAAAAGTTGCACAACTCTTCCTTCACTTTGACTGAAAAGTGAAAAAGTTAGGCATAAGTGAACTAAAAAGAGACTAATGGATAAACATTATTAGGTTGAGATGCAGAATGGAAAGTCCACCGGCCTTCACGCAGACAAAAAGAGAGGGTTGTTCTATTACAATCTTCAACTGAAAACAATTAGTCAATTAGCAAACATGGGATCTTGAGTTAGGAGGGAGCTACACTAGCTAGAGTAATAATTAATCTACAAATTTTGGGATAAACATTTGGGTCTACAATCTTCATAGTATTTATATATATAGCTGTCGACACCGTGTGTAGAGAGGTATATAATCCATGTACCATACCAATACTATCATTCTTTGTTGTAGGCCAAGCCAACGCATTTGAACTGATCCATCTTCCCTACTCTCCCAAATCATGGAGCGATTGCACTCCCATTAAGTTTCTATACGGTGGATTCTGCACCTCTCCATCTAAGATCGAGTATTCAAGTTGTTCACATTCCTCAATGTGTTCTCTAGGATAGAAGACGGAGTGCTGTGAAGGAGAGGGGAATGAGGATAGGTTCACACCACTTCCAGTCTCACCATGTTGTTGCAACCCTAAGGTTAGAGATACCCCATTGCCAAAATTACTAGTGTAAGAGATTGCATTGGAAGTCTGGTCATTATATGAGGAGAAGTCCAAGTCCATGGCACCAAACATCTCGGTATCTCTTCCTATCTGTTGTTGCTGATGATGGTTGTGGTTTCTACCATTTTTGACATGGGTAGTCTTGTCATGGGTGTTGATAATGGAGGAGAGAGACCCTGTGTCGCCTCGAACAAGCTGGTCAGGTGTTGGCTTCTGTTCTTGGTAGGGAAGCTCATGAGTACTGTTGTCGCCGAGCCGGGCTAATGATTCTCCCTGGAGGCTTTGCTCCTTTGTTTCTTCCAAGTACATCTCCTCCACCATGGGCTTCCATAGCCTCACTCTTGCATTGATGAACCAGTTGGACACCTGTGAATACATAATATAACATAATGCATGTGTGACGATTAAATCATTTGAAGTAACAACAAAAATGGTGGGCTACAAATATTTTTATATTGCAAGGATGGTGAATATTACTAAGTTTCCATAACCATATAAAATTGTTATTTGTAATTTTATGATATATAGTGAAGTGTTTTATATTGAGCGTGTTTTGTTTTCAAGCAGATATTTGTAGCCAAGATGTAGACGTGCCTGGCCTTTGGAGAGTCCAGTTTGGCGTGCTAGTATGTGTTTATCCACATCTGTTGGATACCTGAAACATTGTAGAAAGAACATATGAATTACAAACACATAAGTTGAAAGAAGGAGAAATTTATGAGAAAAAAGCTAGAAAGATGAGGTGGTTTACGGGTGGAGGAAATGTTCAAAGAGCCAAGCTCGAAGAAGTGATACAGATCGTTCGGGAAGGCCCCTTTGGGGTCTCCACGGATGTGTCTCTATAATGCTCATCTGCCGAAAAGCGCTCTGTTGTCTGTGTGTTTGGTCCAGAAGGCGAAGCCTTGGTGTGTCACCTCTAGCACTCCCAAGTGCAACTGCAATTGGATCAGTCGTCTCCCCCATGACCTTCTCGGTCGCCTTGATTTGAACTACAATTGCATCTCTTAAACACCTAAAATGTCTTGACATAGCCTTCGACGCCAAGGCAGAGTACACTGACCCAGCTCCGGTCCCGACCACCGCTTCGAATGATGATACTACAGACTTCATTTGCTCACAGTATTGCCTGTATCTTCTATCCACCTACATAGATAAAATAAAGATATGACAGTCACACAAAAGGGTAGTAGTACATTGTTTCACTGCTAGAATTTTTGTTTTCGAAATTTAATGGAACATTTTATCATTAATAGGAAGGCCCAGCAGTGGAGGAATTAGTTCAAAGGATTCAATTCTCCACATCCCAATCATTCAACTACTCAAAAGAAATAAATCTCATTTTTGGGGGGAGGTGGGTGTACCTCGACGTAAAAAAATGTAAAAACTATATACCTCTTCAAGCATTGAAACCAACTTGGATTTTCTTTTTTGCAACTCAAGGAAGTCTACACTAGAAGATGATTGTTTTGTTGAAGACCCACCACCATTTTCATCCTGTTTTTTATTCATCTTGTTCTTGTAAGTGTTGTGTGGATGATGATGTTGATCAGTATTTCTCTTGGTTCCCAGGTTACAAAACTCATCGAGAAGGTCCTGACAAGGAGCCAAATATTTAGAGTCCTTGAGCTGGATATGGGGGGCTTGATGAAGACTTGCAGCTCCCATTCCAAGAAACATGTCTTGCTGATGCAGGCCCTGATCATGTCTTTGATGGTGCAGGAGTTGAGTGGCAGTAGTACTATTGGTCCTTCTGATCAAATGATCTCGAATAGTACTAGTTGAAGAAGACTTATTATTGGGAAAAAGAGAGAGTGAAAGCCCTTCACTTCTCATGATATCTCTACTACCGCTACCTCCTTCACCCTCACAAGGGAAGACATAACCAAATGAAGAAGAATCATCAACCATACTACTGAATCTATTGTTGTTGCTGTCGGGTTGTTGCTGCCATAGATTGTCGGTCGTCGTAAAGTCGGTTGGTTTGTAATTGAACTCATGATCAGCAACCTGATAGAAATGATCTCTTGATGAAGAAGAAGAACCACCACCACCTCCTCCTCCTTGGGTATTGCTAGAAGAAGCATCTGGTTTGGTGAAGTATTCTTTCCACATAACAGAATTAGCATCTCTGATCTTGTTGGGTGGGAAAGCCAGCATCTCCATGCCTGTAGTCAAGTTGAATAGCTCTGGGATTGATTCCAGGTTTGGCATCTGATCCATAGAAGAGAAACCAAAACCCATAGTCCTCTTTTCACACTGATTATGTTGCTGAGATGATGATTGTTCACCAGCCATAAACACCAAAACAAAAATCTCAGAACAAGTGATGATCTAAAACAAACAACAAAATATGATGAAAGGACACAAGAGAAGAAGAAAAATAACAGATTTTCTATATTTCTAGCTAACTAGTAAGAAAAATAAATATATGTGCAACAACATAAGTAGTGGTATGGTAATGTAAGTTTGTAAACAAGTAGCAAGACTTGAACTAGTACTGCATACCAGATATAGAAGAGTAGAAGATTCTAATAAGGAGTCAACAAATATGATGTTGAAGTTGGTGGAAATGAAGAAGCTTGGTTGATGAGGAGGCTCTTCTCATGACTGACTTCATATATGGTTTAAGTTTCTTCTTTTTCTCCAAGAGATATTTTGGGTTTGGGTTTGGGTTTAAAACCTGATCTCACCACAACAAGACCAGTACCCAACATAAGCATGAGAAGTGGGGACCAACCTAGAATATATAGCAAGGGAAGATCAGCTCATCCTCTCTATTTTATCTCCTCAGTTAGACTCACAGAGATCATAATTATTCATCTGTTCTGTTCTGTTCTTCTCTCTCTCTTCTTTTACTAGCAAAGCTAGTTAGACTAAAATTGTTAAATGCTCCATATATAAAAACATAAGTACATACAAATCAAATCTTCTCTCAATTATTAATTTGTTTCCTCTATACTTTTATAACATTATCTCCTAAATAACTAATAAAAAATGCCCCCACAGAAGAAATTTTGATTAAACTACTATCAAGAATGTAATATAAAAAGGAGAAAAAAAAAAAAAAAAAAACCTCACCAATCCCTTGATGGTTTCTTTATTTCAAGTGTACTACTGATTGAGTGATTAAGAAAACTTATAAATTCATGCATGGTACAGTACTATACTGTACATGAACAATTATTTCAGTTTCACTATATTTTCTCTATCTCAAACAGCTTAAAGAATTAATTGATAAAGTAAAAATGATCAGATACAGATCTGCAGAGAGAAGAAGCTCAACTTCCAAAGACAGTTCTGTGGATACACAGTTATTGGGTCTGAACACAAATCTGAACAAGGTGATGAAAGGAGGGAAGGAGAAGTGTGAGTTGTGAACAGATAGATAGGGACTAGTAGTAAGGTAAGGTGAGATGAGCCCAAAAAATGAAAAATTATATTCCAAAAGCAGGGACTGGTGAGGAGGGGAGATGGGGTGGTCCATTGTTTCCAACTAATTGGCCAATTAACTCATCACTCTCTCTCTCTTCACTTCATGCATCTCTCATCTCATCTACTACTAGCAAGCAATAGCATTGCATTGCATTGGATTGCAACTCATTTTGCTTACCTTTTCGAATATGTGTGGTCCTAGCTCCTCCTGTTTGTATATTATGAGACTTTTCTCACTCACTTTGCGCCGCTTGCTTTTCTCATACACCACACATCCTACAACACCTACATATGCTGTTGTTAAGATGACGTGATGCATATTGGCATTTTTCTTCTCCTCTTATTCTTGGGTAGTGTTGGTGGGTCTCTCATAGCTCATTCTGTGCGGGTTATCATTGTTTGTTTTGTTGTTATAATTGCATGTAAATTCTTTATTATTATTTCTTTGTTAGTGTTTTGTGTTGTGTTGTGTTGTGTTGCAAGGAGTTTAGTGTTGTGACTTGTGAGCGTAACTCTTGGTGTAGGTTGTGAGGGTGCATCACAATTATATGTGTAATAAAATATCTTTCAAATGACGAGGATGAGTCTGGCATTTTAACATCGATAATTAGTTGTCTTGTCACATGCACAATCTTGACGAAACTAGACTTTATGCTAAAAATAAAACCTAAACGTGTACAATTGTGTAGAAAGCATATTGGATGTAGCATGTGGGGCAAGTAGTCTTGAAAAAGTCAAGTTAGGACAAATGAAAACCATACATTTGGCTACATTCATATCAATTTGTATATATGTGATGACCTCGTATTCGCGAAAGACACAACTCACTGACCAATTCAAGAATTGGTGCATCCTATAGGATCTCAAAAAAATTTCCCATGTACCAGATTGTACCGCAATGATAGATCTATGAACTCTCACTTTGGAGTGTTGGATATCATATAAATAGCGACTAGAAATTTCAATATGTTGCCTATTTTAAAAATCATAATTTATCAAATTATATTGCAGCATATAAACATTTATCAGCAATATTTTAAGGATTAGATAAAGGGACAGGTTTAATGAGAAATATATACTTTGTTGTGGTTTTTCTTTCAGAGTCTGGAAATCGAGTTAAAGACCCAATCACCTGTATTTGTAACTGTATTGATATCGCCACATACATTTATCGGGTATATATAATTTGATCAGTTTGTAATACTTGGTGGCACTCAATGTAACATGCCGTAGTATATCAATCATCGTGTAAAATGTTCCTTTCCCCTGAACAAAAACAAAATGGAGTGAAAACTGTTGGCCCAGATCTTAACTTGTTTGTTGTACCACTAGTACACACTATACTATACCAGTTTCTTCTATCATCTATCCATCTTTACATATGGTTAACATTGGGTGGAGCAACCAAATCAGCATTTTGGTTGTCTTCACCAAAGTAGTCTCTGTGAGTAAATCAATATTTGATTAAATTTTTTATCAGACAATAACTCAGCTCCCCAGTGTCCTCTTCAATGATTTTCTTCTCCTATTTGCTTTTGACTTAGCTCATAGTTCAAAAGATGGTAACTCGACCAAGTCAACTCATTCTACAAACTCTCTCAGACTCAGAATGAAAAGCATGATTAATTCATAACAAGGACAAGCCAAGGCCAACATGAAGCTGAGTTTAATAATTGTCAGATTATCCTGCCAATTATTAATTAGCACTAAACATACAAAGAACACTCATATACATAAGGGTTAAACCACTGCATTTTACCATCCTTTATGTTATAAGAACCAACAACCCCATCATCTTTCAAAGAAAACAATAGGCCCCATTTTTACAAGTATAGGATGCTTAGACAATGGCCTATGTTAGCCTGTCTTCTTTTCTGCTTTTTTTTTTTTTTTTTTTTTTTTTTTTTTTTTTTGTCTTACTTTTTCCCCCCTCGTAAACAAATATATTTATAGGAAAAAACAAGAAAAATATATTTATAGAAAAAAAACAAGAAAAATAAATAAAGGGTGTCTTCAGCTGTAAGTTATGAGAATTGGAACCTAACTCCCCTATTTAACCAATATTCAGTTACTTCGTTGCCATTTAAAACTTTGAAATCAAATTACATGTCCCAGGCTTTTCCTGTGAGAAATGAAATCCACTTGCCAACCCACCCCTCTGAATTAAACTCGTAGTAATCAAGGGAAACTTTTTTATTACTTGTTGGGACATTGGGTTAACGAACAAAAACACTACACCAAATTGGCATATTTGTAACAACTTAAAAAACAGTAACACTTTAGAGTTATTACAATCCACCAAACAATTTCAAGTCAAAACTAAATTTAGTCAACAAAATGAAAAATAGCTACAAAAAAAAAGTAATACAATAAATTATATCACCATGAATAACATCATTTGTAAGCCCATACTATTTGTGGTGATACAATTATTGAATAACTTTGTTTGTGAAAATGTGTAAAATTGTTTTGTGGATTGTTATAGCTAAAAAATATTACTATTTTTTGGATTGTTACAAAAATGTCATTTTGGTGTAGTGAAAAAAATCCAAAGGATTGTGATTTATTTTTCGAGGTAATCTCAGTATGCTGATTTTAAGAAATATTTCGTTGTGTATAGAAAAAACGTACAAAATTTCGTTTGTAATTTAAATTATCAATATAATGAAAGCATTTTAAACTCTTACATACTATGTAAAAAGTCTCACAAGAGTCATAATGTCATACAAACTACATATTACATATATAAGAATCACTTTATTTATCAAAATTTTAACACTAAACTAAGGTTATAACGAGTTAAAATATACGAAAATTGAGATTGGCTTGATGAACGACTACCATAGACTAGGGTGTGCAAGAAAACGATAAAATTGAGCGAACTAAACTAAACCAAACCGATTTTTTAATTTATTGAAGATACTTGGTTCGATTCAGTTGTCATTACCAAAAAATCGACCACCTTCTGTTCGGTCTTCAAATTTGGAATTTGAAAATCACAAATAACTAAACCGAATAGAAATTATTTATATGTGAGTTAAAATTTTAATTTTACAACAACCTCACAAACCTTAACATCGGTTAAGAAAAACCTTCCTTTATATGAGCATTAAAATAAATGATATGACAACAAACATAAGCTTTTGTAGTAAATGGTTTCTTAATATTGAGATCATCTTTATTACTATTCCAAAGAAGTTTAAGTGATTTAAGCCTCCTCAAGGGGCGTTGATGTTGAACATGGATGGCTCTTTAACGACTGAACATTGAAGTTATGGTATTAGGCTCCTAGTAGTAGCCCATCATGAGTTACATGGAGTTGAAGATGGTCACTGGCATAGGGTTCGATAAAGTGCTAGTAGGTTCAGATTCAAAAAATGCAATAGCTAGCGTTCATCAAAAGATTAGCAGAACCATTGTGGTATATGGTACTCATTGCTAACCACATTTTACATTACTTTTATTCCCTCATATTTTCATTAGTCAGTCCATTTAGTTAGTAATTTATTTTGTTTAGCGTAGATTTTTTTTTCATTTAAGTTGATTAATTTGTGATATTTATTTCATTTAAGTTGATTAATTAGCAATGGAATAAGATTTTGATGATCATCCGTAATGAGCATCAACTTCTAAAATTCATATCTTGTAAGCAGAATCCCAACTAGATCTTATAAGATACCAAAACAACGGCGACATGATAAGCTACATGTGTGGACTCATCTTACACATGCATTGACACCATGCAAAATAGTAGATCGAGGTGTGTGGAGAGTAAGATCAAAGTCGCACTACTAACACCGCAAGCGATCATTAAACACAATCCCAAGTTCAAAACCATTTTCAGCTGACATTGACTTAAAGTCAAACTAAGTTGCGGCGGTTGTTGCTATCCTTGATAGTCGTTACCATTGTCATGATTTCAGAAGTGGGCTTGATTTTGCCCTTTATACTCCCTCCAATCAAAGAAGAAACAACTATAAAGGGAGTGTTACACACTTTGGTAGGCAAACTTTTCGACTCTAGTACTTGCACACTTTGAGCTCTTACTTGCTGAGCGTTGGAGTGGCCTTGCAGGTACCACCTACTGTTTTAGTGCATCTAGGGATCCCTGACATCTTTTAGCATCATCCATAGAAATTTTAACTATCGCAAGGATAACGATTAGGGAATTGAATCAAGAGCTTATACCACCGACCATGAATGGTCAACCAAAAGTTCACGGGGAGACGCCAAGGTAACTAAAGGTAGAGAAAACCAATGGGTTTACCTGCGCACCCAAAGTGCGAGAAAGAGACCTTGAAATAATGACAAGTTCTTCAGGCATAAATTGCAATGCCGAACTCAAGAAAATGAGTTGCTAAAAATACTTTTAAAAAAAAGTACAAATAAAGTAAGTTATATATATTCATTACAAGACATGTTGGACAATGAACATGAATAGGGTGAGGATTGCTTATTGCGTGTAAGATATAGAGTAACGGCCATGCCAATACCGATTATGCTGTTGAGAAACCAAGTAAATGATTCAATTCTCTATATTTTCATCTCACATTGATGTGTAGATTACATCCTTTATATATATAGGCATGAAAGCAATGTTATTACAGAATAATTCCTAACAGATAGATACAATGTACAAGCAACTCTAACAGACTAAATCAATGCCTAGCTGGCAGACTAACAAACTCAGTCAATGCCTAGCTGGCAGACTAACAAACTAATTGATATTCTTAACATTCCCCCTCAAACTAAGCTTGGATGCATCTACTACGCTTAGTTTGTCTCTTAACAACAAGAACCTGGATTTACCAAGGGCTTTAGTAAGTATGTCAGCAATTTGATCAGTTGCTGAAATATGATGCACATGGATGAGTTTTCGAGCAACTTTCTCACGCACAAAGTAAGCATCTATCTCAATGTGCTTGGTCCTAGCATGTAGTACTGGATTTGCACTAAGCATCACAGTGCTTTTGTTGTCACACCATATAATGGGAGTGTTACAACTGATTTTTAACTCTGAAAATAGGGACTGCAACCAAGTGAGTTCAGCCGTAAGTGACGCAAGGCATCTATACTCTGCTTCAGTGCTGCTTCTAGATACAGTGCTCTGTTTCTTTGATGACCAAGACACAATGTTAGCACCTAAATAGACGCAATATCCAGATGTAGAACGTCTGTTAGTGGGATCTGATGCCCAGTCTGCATCACAATACCCAGTCAGTTTGAAGGACTGAATAGGAACTACATGTAATCCAGAATTGTTTGTAGCCTTGAGATAGCGTAATATTCTTTTTACTACTTTCCAGTGTGACTCAAGAGGGTTCTGCATAAACTGGCAGACTCTATTAACAGCGTAAGCAATTTCTGGTCTTGTTATTGTAACGTATTGTAACGTATTGTAACGCACCAACTAAGCTTCTATATAACTGAACATTTGAAACTGGATCACTTCCAGTATCATAGAGTTTCTCCCCACCACTCATAGGAGTAGATAGTCCGTTGGCAAATTGCATCTTGGCACGACATAGGAGGTCATCGATATATTTAGACTGGGATAAAAACAATCCAGTAGTAGTATATTGAACCTGAATACCAAGGAAGTAGTGTGCAGGGCCCAAATCTTTCAAGGAGAACTGTTTGTTTAATTGATGAATCAGCTGAGATACATCCTGTGAATTTGCTCCTGTGACAAGAATATCATCTACATACACCAAAAGAAATATGGGTGATGGAGAATGTCTGATGAATAGAGAACAATCAGACTTGGTAGGAGCAAATCCAAGCCTGTGTAGGGTCTACTTTAGTTTATCAAACCAGGCTCGAGGAGCTTGTTTCAATCCATATAGGGCCTTGTTTAGTTTGCACACTGCATTAGGACGTGAAGGATCAATGAAACCAGGAGGTTGCATTATATATACCTCTTCTTGAAGATCTCCATTCAGGAAAGCATTATTTACATCTAGTTGAGATATGGACCAGCCATATGTGACAGCCAATGATAGTATGATTCTGATAGTTGTAGGTTTAACTACAGGGCTGAAAGTCTCAGCATAGTCAAATCCAGCTCTCCATTCAGGTTGCATTATATATACCTCTTCTGTGTACTGTTCCATCAGTATTCTCCTTGACTTTAAAAAGCCATTTACATCCTACTATAGATCTATTTTGTGGAAGATCAACCAATGACCATGTATTGTTTCTTATCAAGGCCAAATATTCATCTTGCATAGCAGAAAACCAATGAGGAGTGTCTAATGCTTCTTTCAAACTAGTTGGTTCAGCTTGAGCTATGTAAACTTTAGGTTTATATATACCAACTTTAGATCTGGTTACCATTGGGTGTCCAGTATTGGGATGATTCTGAACAAGTGTCTGAACAACTGTCTGAGCACAAGTCTGCATGGTAGATTCAGTAGCATTTGAAACCCCATCATAGACAGCATCACTTGAAGCACCAGTCTGCATAGTAGCACTAGTCTGAGCACCATTTAGAACATCATTTTGAACCCCATTTGAAACACCATCATAGACAACATTATGTGGAACACTAGTCTGCGTAGTAGCACCAATCTGAGCACCATTTTGAATACCATAGACTGTATCATTTGGAACCCCATTTGTAGGAACTTGATGTCTCATAATATCAGTAACAGGGACAACATTAGAATTGATCAGACTTGTAGGTAAGAAAGAACAAAGATTAGCAATATTACTGATAGTTATGCCAGAGACTAAGGTGTTGTTGGTGTCAGCCCTCAGTGAAGAATTTGAGTTTAATTTGGAATGAGGGAAAGAAGTCTCATTAAAGATGACATCTCTTGAGATATAAATCCTTCCATTTGAAGCTAAGCATTTATATCCTTTATGTTGCAAACTATACCCAAGAAATGTACATTCAACAGATCTGAATTGTAATTTGTGGGAGTTATAAGGTCTAGTGTTTGGAAAGCAAGAACAACCAAAAGTTTTAAGAGACTTATAGTCAGGAAGCTTGTGATAGAGTATCTCAAAAGGAGATGAACCATGCAAGTTAGATGAAGGAACTCGATTAATCAAATACACTGAAGTTCTGACTGCTTCATCCCAGAACTTAAAAGGAAGAGAAGCATGTGCAAGGAGGGTCAGTGCTGATTCAATAATGTGTATGTGCTTCCTCTCAGCAACCCCGTTCTGCTGATGAGTAGTAGGACAGGCTAATCGGTGTTGAATACCATGTTGAGCTAGGAACTGTGAAAAAGACTGATACTCCCCTCCCCAATCAGACTGAATGCACTTAATGGGAAGTCCAAACTCTAATTCAACTTGTGCTTTAAACTTTGTAAAAGTATGAAATGCATCAGACTTGTTCTTTAACAAATAAACCCAAGTGAACTTGCTATAAGCATCAATAAAATGAATGTAGTACCTATAGCCAGAAGAGGAAACACAGGAAGAAGGTCCCCAAAGGTCTGTATGTATTAACTCCAAAGGTTTATTGTACATAGTAGAGGAACTATGGAAGGGGAATTTATGAATTTTCCCTAAACAACATGAAGAACATATATCACCATTATTTTTGTTTGAAACTGAAATATGACATTTGTTAAGGATCTTAGTCAAGATTGGTAATGAAGGGTGTCCTAGTCGAGCATGCCAGAGATGCAAAACTGAAGAAGAAGAGTTGGTAGCAGAAGTATTACTGGCTGATGCTAATGAAGACAGTGTTGTAGTAGTGTTATTGACAGAGGCTAATGAAGACAGTGAATGGTTTGCTGAAGCTGATTTAGCAAAAGTATTACTGGCTGATGCTAATGAAGACAGTGTTGTAGTAGTGTTATTGACAGAGGCTAATGAAGACAGTGAATGGTTTGCTGAAGCTGATTGACTACCATCATCAGAGCTTTCAGCACTTGGAGAAGATTCTAACTTTCGTTTAACAAGAGATATTGTAGGAAACACATAAAGGCCCTTGCTAAGTTTCCCTTCCAGGAGGACTTGCCTGGTGACCTGATCCTTGACAAAACAACAATCAGGATGAAACTCAAGAAATACTCTATTGTCTCTAGAAAACTTTGAAACACTTAGAAGATTCTTGGTTAGTTTAGGTACTTGAAGAATATTTTGAAGGAGTAGAAGTCTTGAAGAATTAGGAGAGTGTAAGAAAGACTGACCAATGTTCTGGATATGCAGAGCAGACCCATCACCAACATGAAGATGTTCATTACCATGATATGGCACTGAAGATGTCAAATTTTGAGCAAACGGTGTACAATGATCAGTGGCTCCAGAGTCAGGATACCATCGATAATCAGCAGTTGAAGAAGAAGCACCACTTGTTTGAGAATCATTTCCCTAGTTTGGATGAGTATATTGACTAGTTGCAGCATAGACTTGTCTAGGTGCTGGATTAGCTGACTGAGCCTGTGTGTTTGCTGACTGACCAGAGTTCCAAGAACTTGACACATTGTTATCAAACCGATGGTAACACTTGAATGCAAGGTGGCCAATCTTACCACAAATTTGACACTGAGGTTTGCCATTCCCAGATTGATATCCTGAAATCTTAAAACCTCTTCCAGAACCAAACCTGCCTCCTCCTCTTGTTGACTGTGATTGTGAGTTAAAAGAATTTCTTGCACCTCTAGGTTGATTAGAAACAAAAGATCTTGGGGACGGCTTGTATGATGTGTGAGCAACATTAATAGAACTAGAAATATCAAGATCTTTAAAGTGACGTTCAATTCTAGTTTCTTGAGCAAGCAACAAAGACTCAACTTCAGCAATACTATAGCTGTCTGATCTTGAACTGACAGAGACTATAAACGTATCATATGCTTGTGGTAAGCCATCAAATATTGCATTAATGTGGTCTCTTGAAGACAATGGATAACCTACTGAGGCTAATTGATCAATTATCGACTTCAATTTCAATAGGTAATCATTGATAGTAAGATCACCTTTCTTGAAACTTTGCAGCTGAGTTCTGAATTGTGAAACTTTAGCTACTGTTTGTGAATTGAAATAGGTTTCAAGTGTATTCCAAACATGACCAGATGTTTCACAGCCTACTAACCTTATTAGTAATGGTTGAGTCATGGAAGAAAGAAGCCAGGAAAAGAGAAGTTGATCTTGTTGCTCCCAGTGGATGAACTCTGGATTAACCAGTTCATTTGTGTGATCTTCAGCTGATAGAAACTTTGATGGACAAGAATCTTTGACAAGAAATTTTTGCAGCTTGTGACCTCTAATGGTTGCCAACACTTGTTCTTTCCACAACAAGAAGTTATGCTCATCGAGTTTTATGGACAGAACATGAGTGAACACAACAGGTTTAGACTCTGTTGTTGCTGAAGTTGTGAGTATGGCAGCATTGGAAGATGAAGAATCTGCCATTGTCAAACTATGGAAGGTTGGAAAGATAGATAAAAGAAGGAAATGGAAATAGAGAAAGCTCTGATACCATGTTGAGAAACCAAGTAAATGATTCAATTCTCTATATTTTCATCTCACATTGATGTGTAGATTACATCCTTTATATAGGCATGAAAGCAATGCTATTACAGATTAATTCCTAACAGACAGATACAATGTACAAGCAACTCTAACAGACTAAATCAATGCCTAGCTGGCAGACTAACAAACTAATTGATATTCTTAACATGCAACAATGGTCAAGCCAACAAAAAAAAAAATAACAATGGCCATGCCAATAACAACAATCATGCCACCGATGGCCATGTCAATAAAATATCATTTACTTGTTTTCTTTACTAACAATGGAACATTTGTCGACAAAACGATGACTATGTTCCTCGCGACATGGACAACATTTGGATATTTGAAAATCTAATTGGGGCGAGTAGTCTCATAGGCTACACCCAACCAGGGCAGAGAGCTAATGTGTCATTGTCATAATCTACTACTAACCGCCAATAAATTTAAATTGATCTCGACAACCCCTAAAAAGCCAACGACAATCACCAAAATGCCAAGGTTGATAATCAACACACTAGCTACTACCATATGCACATCCCAGAGTTGCATTGCAATTCGACACCACTTGACATACACCGCCAAGACTCGCACTGCCCATACCGACACCTCTAAGGACTAATCTGCTTAGATCAGCATTGTCAAAACCTGCACTGCCGATATCAACACCATTTAAGACCGCACTGCTAGGATCAGACCAACACAACTCATCAACACCGCTTAGGGTTGCACCTCTGGGATCAATACCTCCATGACTCGCATTGCCCATACCCACGCCGCTCAAGACTAATCCGCTCAGATTAACATCGACAAGACTCACACCGCCCATATCAACACCATTCAGGATTGCACACTTGGATCAACATCGCCAAGACTAGCATAACCCATATTATCACTATTTGGATCAACACCGTTCAGGATTATACCTCTCAGATCAACACCACCAAGACTCACACCGTATGTATCAATATCGTTCAGGACTACATCACTCAGATCAGCATTGCCAAGACCTACATGCATCACCCAGAACGAACAACACAGTTCAAATAAGCACCGTTAATACCAACAACCTACTACAACAAATATATATAGGTTATCATGACTTCAGTTTATGACGTCCACAGTCAGCACGTCCTTAAAGAATGTTTCAAAGGCGTATATTGATGGTACGTCGTTAACCAATGACTCTCATGTGGGGACGTCATTAATGCAATCAAATTAGATGTCATATCTTTTGGGGAAAAGCCCGCCAGAAAATAATAATAATAACGTACGAGTTTTGTTTTCTCCCGTGCACAAATCTGGAAAAAAGCTTTTTCAAAAGAAGAGATGCATGTATCTCCTCCATTTACAAAATGAATGAGGGTTCCACGATTTTGAAAAGGTCTTCTTCGTTTTCTTCCCATCCATAGGTTCACATATCGCTCGTGCTATTCCTTGGGTTCGATTTTTGCTATTTCCTAGGGGATTGAAAGACACTCGGTGTAAGAAATCAGGTATTTGATCTCGATCGAGAATAAGGTAATTCATCATTCTCTAGCTATAAGCCCTATACATGATTCTACCAATTCTCTCATGTATCCTTCTATCTCTCTCCCTCTAACATATGATTTATTATTATTTGATTCAGGTTGTTGGTGATTGAAGTATTTCATGTTGGGAAGTTCAATTAAAACAGGGGGTTATTTTCGTTGATTGAATTCACTTCATGAGATGAATGTAAAATTCCTCCTAAACCAACAACCCATTTAATTCTTTGTTTCCTTATTTAATCTCATATATAATAGAAAATGACTGGGCTATTATTTTATAATTGGTGGGTTCACATTTACCTTACGCAAGTGTAGAAGATTAAGATGGACCCTGCCTCGCGTGTATGGTGGCCTATCTGAGTGCTTACAAATTTAAACCCTAGGGATTCCAACTGATCAAATTAAATAATATATAATTATAGGTGAAAAATAGTGCCTTGGGGGCGGGCTTTGTTCAGGTAGGAAACATCAATTATTTTTATTTATTGATTTTTCTATTTATTTTTTGCATGTGTTTTTCAAGCCATTCAGTAGTCTGTTATGTACATGTTTGATAATTGTCCAGACATACACATTGATGTCTTTAAATACCCCATCCCTATCCTATTTTGTGGTCAATTTGCTCAAGCATTCTTATTTTATCACCACTATGTAATTACATTGAGAGATTTCAATCATTCATTTTCACAATTCCATAAGTTTCTTCTATATTATTGTACATTATATAGGTTCGCCAGAATCCAAAGATTGGCATGCTTCTTCTTTGGATTACTGAGTGTTGTATCCTGGGAAGACGAATGCCTGCAGAACTACAAAAACGAAATAGGGTAAAAAAAATTCTTTAGAACATTGCTATAGCAAGCCTCAATTGATCAACGAGTTTGTCTCTTTACTGTTGGAATTTTGAGTGGCGCAATGGAAGCATAAATTGAAATTTTCTTTATATTAAAACTAGGAATATAAGGAAGATAAAGGGGGGAAGATGAAAAAGGAGATGTACGGGTATTATGCCCTTTCAAAGCTCCAATGCAATGTAATATGACGAAAGCTCTTTCTCAATACGAAAATTTGATTACTTGTTCAATCGCACTTCATTACATTCCATTCCATCCCTTAAGGCCAACTTGGAAGACTTATTTATACACAAACATGACCCCCTAGACTCTTCTCTCCACTTAGAAGTTACATGAACCTATAATAACTTAGAAGATTCAAGACATTCTCTAGAAAAACTAACAACAGCCAACACTGATAACTCAACCCACTTTCACTCACCTAAACTTCTAGATAACGTAACATTAATTCCAAATTACAATTACATAACAAAGCTTCAAATTATATAAAATCCTAACATTTAGTCACTCATCTTTTTCATTTGTATTTTTATTATATTCTTAAAATTTTATTTCTTCTTTACCAAAATTTAATTCCTCTCCATAATATTAGAAACTCTGAATTTTCAGATTGTGCATTCCAAAACAAGTGATAAATCAACAGGTATTTCATTTTTCTATGCAAGACCTAAACAAGTGTTATGATCCTAGTCATGGACCTTCCTCTCCTGGACAGCTCCAGCTTTTGGAAGAGTTGGTTGGTTCATGACAACAAGATTCAACCAATTCCCCAATTTCCTCATCTTCTGTTTTCATGATGAGTTTCTCAATTCTAAGCTTTTTGAATAAACAAGTTTTTAAAGAAAATTTATTATATATAATTGCACAACCTGAGGAACAAATAGCATTCTTTTATAATCCATTTCCTTTTACTGAACAAAAACAAACAAAAAAAATCGTTTAATGGCCATGAACTAAGTTCCACAATATCAACCCCTTTGCTTGCTCTAATGGATTACAAGAGCAATTCTGATGATACACCAAACCGTCTAGTAATCTGCATCGTACACGTGTCATAATGATCTCGTCAACTGAGCAAAGTGAGCCTAATTGCGCGCCTAATCTAGCAAAGCCCAGACAGCACGAAGCCCACTGAGGCAGTGTCCTGGAGGTTGGACCCAAACATCATCGCCATATCAAGCCCATACATCACACGGTTAAGCCCAATACCCGTAAGACCTAATAAGGCAAGTATCTGGGGGATCGACCTAAGACGGGCACACCAGCAATACACTGACTCCTATCAGGAAACAAATACCGGAATATAAGTTGTGCATGGAAACTGTACTGCATGGACAACACTCCACAAGGGTAGAATCCCCCACAGATCTAGAAGCACAAGTTGGTAGGGAAACACTCCTACATGGACGACTCCTAACTAGGAACTTATCTCTAGCAAGATATATTTTCCCAAACTACGCCACCAAAGGCTTAACCGAATAAGGACTTTCGCATGATAGGCCACAAGGTTGAGAAACAAAGATACGTTACAGAACCCAATTTACAACATTACACATTTCTCAAGCTTTGTCTGACTTAAGCATCGGAGTGTCATCAACCCCCACAACAATGGTCTTTGTCTCACGTGTGTTCCCTATGCAAGTAAAGGTCAAGAAGAACAGGAATCGACACCATTAGTTTGGCGCCGTATGTGGGAAACGACAAAGTTCCTAATAAAAACAGTGATATCACCCTTCCTGGCAATCCAGAAAGATGGTGACCATGAGATCTCGCAATAATGGAGAAATCGCTGAGCCCTTGAACGCTAGAATCCGTGGACGCCGCCAGTTTCGATGGCACCGGGCTTGCCAGGGGAACAACCCCCGACACCCGCGACGGACCCTAGGGAGGATCGACTGTCAGCCCAAGTGCAGCAAAACGCAAAGGCGATGGAGATACTCACTCAATGGAACCCTCCACCAGCTCAAGGAGACGGGGAGCCGCAAAGAGCCTCATCCCCAGAAGACACTAGAGAACACGTTCAGAAGAGCCACTTTGCCCATGTTGGTTCTCAATGGATCAAGGGCAGATGAGCAGCCAACGGAGACCCGTCATCTAGCGAAAACAAACCATCCTCGCAAAACTCCCTCCGACTTGGGGCTACCAATCCAGACGTGTTGTACAACTTCACCGTCCCTCGTTCATGAATCACATCATGAACGAACCACTGTCGAAGAAGTTCAGCCCGCCAAAGCTGAAGTTTTATGATGGGACAACAAACCCATCTGACCACTTAGGCCATTACCAGCATGTGATGGCACTCAAAGAAGGCTCTGAAACAGTAATGTGTCGGACATTCCCCACCAGCCTGAAGAAATTAGCGCTAACCTGGTTCCACAATCTCCCTCCGAAGTCTATTGACTCATTTTGGACGTTGGCAATACGTTTCTCATCGGCCCGTTTCTCATCACCCTCAAACATAAGCCAAATGAGACACTAAGGGAGTATGTCACACACTTCAATGATGAGTTAACTCTCATCAACGGCTGCAATGACGACACCTCTATCATAGCCTTCACCTCGGGTATGAGGAGAGGCCAGTTCTACAATTTTCTCACTCTGGAGCCTCCTAATGACATGGCGGACTTGCTGAAGAGCGCCCAGAAATACATCACTTTCGATGAGATGTTGGCCGTCAAAAAGGAAACTGAAAAGAAACCCTCTGGTCTCAGAGACAATAATGAAGGAAGGAAAAAAGAGGACAGTGATAGAAACAAAAGGAAGCAGAATGACAGCAAGCCAGAATCTGGCCGCGCAAGGCTAGATAAGGCCTCCAACTTTGTCGGATCCCAAACCTTCACTCCCCTCAACTCCAACCTGTCCAATGTCCTCATTACCATTAAGAATTGAGGAGAAGTGAAGTGATCTGCCAAACAGGGAGGAGATCCCTCCCGGCGCGATAACAACAAATATTGCTCCTTTCACAAGAAAGGCGACTATGACACGGAGGACTACAAAAGTATCAGAAGCGAGATTGAGTACCAGTACTCAAGAAGGGTAATCTCAAAGAATTCCTGAGTCCGAAAAAAAGTCAAAACCGGGCAAAGGAAAAGGAAGATGTCATCTAGGAGATAGAGAAAAAAAAGTATTGGCATTATATATGTCCTACAAGGGGTTAGCTCGGAAGGTGAGCAATCCAACAGATCCTCCAAACAGACACTTCGCGAGATGCAGGCTCAACCCACTCATGAGGACTGACAAGTGTAGTATGCACGTATTCAAAGCTTGATCCCTTCGCTGACATTTACGAACAAGGACCCTTAAGGCGTCCATTTTCCTCACAATGGGTCCCTGGCTATCTCGGTCCTCATAGCAAAGTGGTAAGTGAAAAGAGCCTTGGTAGATACAGGAGGCTCTCTGAACGTCTTGTTCCTCAATGCATTCTGCAACATGTAGCTCAAAGAGGAGAACTTGGTAAAGTCCTTTTTCAGGAGTTCATGGTGGTTGATGTTCCATCCACCTACAATATCATCTTGAGGAGGCATTGGATCCATCAGATGGAGGTGGTAGTTTCCACTCTTCACTAGTGCATCACGCACATGCCAATCAGGCGGAAGGAACCATTTAATGAGACCAACCTTCAGCAAGATACTGCTACTACACAACGCTGAAACAACTTTATTTTAGCAATTACAGCTCGGGCCTGTGGGACAAACATATCAGTGACCGGGCCCAAATAAGAAGGAAGAATCACCCTGCACGGACGATGAAACTTTAATCAGTCCAAGGAGAAGACTCAATGTTCGCCATACTGGCTGGCAAGTGCCACCTCGGCGGAAAAGAAGCGCGGGAAATGGGGAATTCATGCAAATTGCACGAGTCAGGATGAGGCTTGTCCGAAAAACAACCCTCCACTTCCTCGCATGAATCAGAGCATGAAACCCACCTTTAAACACAACCAAACTTTATACGGACAAAGACAAAGCTCTGACAATCAAACTTATACCATCCGTCTGTGACTCAAGTTCAATACAAAGCCAAGTAGCAACACTTAGACAAACCGACATCTACTCGAAAAGTTGACAATCAGCGGGGAATGACCCGCTTGTACGAAGTTCACTTTTAAATGACTTCGCTATTGATGCAATCATTTTTCGCTCCCTGCTTTGACCCAGTCCCGCTGACCTGCTGACCTGCACAAGTAACACACATAAGCCACGGACCACCGTTGTGGTGGTCGATGGCACTCCGATTCTAAAGTCAGTAAGGGATCTGAGGAAGATGTAATGCTTTAAACAGGTAATTTGTAGCATACCTTAGCTTACCAACCTCATGTCTTATTTATAGTGCAGGAGTCTTGGTTTGACCAGGCCATCGTTGGCATAGTTTAGGAAGGAGATATTCGTGGAGATCCTTCTCTAATTAGGAGTCGTGTTGTAGGAGGGAAGTTCCCTCTTAGCCTTGTGCTCCTAGATATGCGGGAAATAGTTCCCTATCTGAGGGTATTCCGTAAGAGGAAGTTTCCCTGTGTGATTTGTACTCTGGTATTTGTTTCCTAGTTGGAAGCAGAGAGTTGTTGTATTTTCCCGTCCGAAGTTGATCCTTGAGATACTTGCCTTAGTAGGGCTTACAGGTATGGAGGATAGTTGTGAGACATATGGGCCTAGAAGGTTTTATGAATTCGGGTCCGTCTAGCGTACTGCAATGGGCAGGCTTGGAACTGCTTAGGCCGGATCAGTGTTGGGCTGATGCTCGGGGCCCGTAATTCCTCGAGATCATCATAACACGTGTATTATTCAGGGATGTGACCGTTTTGGTGTATCATCAGCTACTCCCCCCGAGTTAGTGGGTCATCATATCGGTTCGCTAAGTTATCTCTTGAAAATATCCGCTCATGATGATTGAGTCTGAATCGTTTGCTTGAGTCGCGCGCTGCATTTATTGAACGTTTGTCGGTTCAACGGAAAAGATGTAAGAAACCAATCCCTATTTAGGTCATCCGTTGTGCGGAATCTGACTATTATATTTTCTTTGCTTTTGAAGATACTACGTTGTTCATCTTTTTTATGGCTCAACAGAACCTTCTTGATGACACAACATTGGCCTTGGGCCTGGAGTTTTTCAAGGACAGGTTGCTTTCCGAGCTTAGCCTTGCTGAAATTTGTATGAAGTTTGGGGTCCCCGAGGACATGCCATTGTCTGTCCTGAAGGGTGATCAAACGCCAATGTCGCCACTGGCGAGGTTCACATGCTTGCATCATGGAATGCTTCAAATTAGAGTATGTTTTCCCATTCTGGACGTGATTTGGGAATTCTTGGACCTCTTTGGGATTCCTCCGACCCAATTGGGGCCTAATGGGTATTACATTATCCTTCCTATCCTGATTAGGGCGAAGGAGGCTGGTGTTCGAGTGATTCCACGAGTAATCAAGTTGCTGACTTCTTCTTGGCTTAAGAGCAACGTCGTCTGCAAGATGACATCGTCGGCTTGTTTCACGAATTTTCCTGATGACTTCAAGTTCTGGCAGAAGTATTGTTTCTTAGCTCTTGCAGATTCAAAGTACTTCTGGTTCAAGGGTCGTTCTCTCGAACGGGAGTTCAAACCACTTCGTAAGTGCAGATTTTCTATCTGGTTTCATTGCGGTTGATTGCGTGCTAATCATTGCTTGTGTTTTGTTTTTACAGGAAGATTTCCCACGACTCCTCTTACCTTAGAGGAGCATAACACCATAGAGACGTTTCATAGCTTGTCAATGAGGAATGTGGTTGATGTCATATGCGTTCCCAACTTCATCCGTAGTGGGATGTGGGACAACTAACACATAGCCCCCACTCTATATAAAATGTCAGGGGTCAAGCCTAAAAAAGGGGACCCTTCTAGGAAGAGGAAGGTTTCTGGGGCCAAAGCTCTTATTTTGTTCGACGTGGAAGTGCCATCTAAGACGCTTGTTTTTTTTATGAGTTCGAAAAAGTCATGTATCAGAACAGGGTTGCCTTCAGTACTACCCGCTTCGAAGAATGAAGTGCGTGAGCCTGATCGGCCCATAAGGGCATAGACTGCTGTATCCGACTGGAAGAAAGATTACATGCAGTTGCTAGGGTTGAAGACATGTCAGACCTTAGTGATGCACAGGCCGAAGCTCTGAGTGAATGGCAGATGCAGGTTGAAATGGCGGCTTTAGCCGGTGCTGATCTGCACGGGATTGTTCCAATAGAAGGTTCCTATGGAGATCCGCCTGAGGTTGTGGAATCTAATTGTCCCATTGGTGTGCTGTCTGATAGTGGCCATGGTTGTACAGGCCAAGTTTCTTGTAGTCTGCATTGTTCACCTTCTCATTCCAGGCCACAGCTCGAGGTGTTGGAGGGTTCTTTGGATAATTCACTTCCTCCCTTTGCTCAGGATCCTGTTGAGCCATTGTTGCTTGTAACAAGGGAAAAGTCTCGGAGGAAAGCCTGGGGACAGTGGTGACTGTGAAGGGTGGTGCCAGCGTGATTCCTGACCTGGGAAAGCTTCATCTAGATGCGTGAATAAGCCTATTTTTATCGGACTTGGTAAGGATGAGCACTCAGGTCTAGCACCAGAAGGTTGACGTGGAATATGCTTAAAGGAAGCACATTAGCAGACGTCATAGTTGGCTGATGGATTACGCTCCAAAACTCAATGAGGATACGTTAGAGGGGCATATGGATAAGGGCTTAAAGTACCTTATGTTGGGCATGTCTCACTTGAGCTAGGTGGAAGTTGTTGGGACAGAAGTCGAGGCGGCTCGTGAGAGGGTATACACCATGGTGCATGTCTTCCTGCCTATGCAGGGGATGTATTCTGACGCGCTTTACAAAATTGAACGGCTACAGAAGCTGGCTGAGGAGAAAAGGCTAGTGCGATCAGTCGTGGCTGCTGCGACTCAAAGGGCACGTCTAAAAGCCCTTGAGCGTAATCTGGTGAAGGCGGCGTCTGAAAGAGACATACTCAAGCAGGAGTTGAATTGGACTCGCCGAGATTTGGAGGTTGCGTAAAAAGCTGCGGCTGAGGCAAGCACTACCCTTCGGTCTTTCGCTAAAGATAGTGTTTTGAAGGAGGCCAATTGGGCCGCTCAGAACTGGCAATTGGAGACTGATGTGGAGTTCAGCGCTCGAGAGGCGAGGAAGGCCGAGGACAGGCTCGAACTATAAAAGCATGAACTCATTGTTGTGAAGAGTAGTCTGACTACAAAGTAATCTCATATGGACACGCAGGTTGGCAGGCTGAAGCTGCTAAAGTGGGAACTAGCCGATGCGAAGGTGCGGGAGGAAGAGCTTCTACAAGAACAAGGCAAGTGCGAGTTTAACTGGGTTGTACATGGCAGGCTAGAGTTGTTAGCGCTGATGAAGGAAGAGCATCCGGAGTGGGATCTTGGCCGATATAAGAAGATGTCGTACATAGACTTGTCCGTTGTTTTTGCATCCTCAGACGAGGAGGGCGGTTTGGACCCTTCCTCCGTAAAGCTTAGCTCTTCCTGATAAGGAGTAAACTTTGTGTACCCTTTTTTGTTCCAATCATTAATGAAAACAATTTTATCCGTTTTGTGCTCGTTGTCTTTATTGTATGTTTTTCGTTTCGCCTTGTCGTATTGTTTTGGCATAGGCTGGTTGATTCAATAGAACGTCGAGTGGTCTTTCTGCAGTAGAGAGCTTGACAGCTTGCGTTGTGAATGACTCAGGATCATTGTTATGCAGTCATGTTCGACAGTGAGCATGTCGCGACAGTTTAGCCGAGGGTAGGGCTCATGAACTGTGTATCATCCTCAAGGTAAGCTGCTGGAGGCTTACCTCGCTTGTCTTATTGGTTGGTTGCAACTGCTACTATGGGCGAGTTGCGATAGCTGAGACCGTACGTTAGAGCATTTGTACCGAGTCGGGTGTCATGAGCTCGTGTTGACACACTATGTAGCATTTATCTAAGCAATGGCCGGACGATCTATGTGTCGGCGTAAGTGGCCTTTGCTAATAATAGAATATCAGTCCGTTTGAGCGTGAGGACACTGACTCAGCTGAGATTCATCTTGTTGTTTTTCGAAGGAGAGCGGTGGTCGCGTGGCGAGCTGCTTGGGTGTAACACCCCTACTTTTCCAATGACAATAAATATTTATGTCTATAAAATTCAATTGAAATTTGTATTTTTAAAATCTTCTTTTGTTTGACAATTCGTATTTCTCAAAATCCAGTCAATCTTCTTACCTTCCGAATCTCGGGACGAGATTCCATTTAACATGTGTATAATGTAACACCCCTAAATTTCATAAAGATAATTTATTTTATTTTAAAAATAGGGTTATATTTAATTTAATTTAAATTTCAAAATTTTAGGATTTTATTTGGTGAGTTTAGAAGGTCGGTGCTTTTAGAAGTTCAGTGGGGGCGAATTGCCACCCACCTCATAAAGAGAAAACCCTTCTTCCTTCTTCTTTCCTCCTTCTTCCTTCATTTTTCTCCCCCTTCACGATTTCTTATCCTCATTGGCGGCGAGCACGGTCTGTGACTGCACGTCGCAGCCGATCCCACCGCCCAAAAAGCCTTCCTTTCTCTTATTTTCTCCTTCCTTTTATCCTCTTCGACAGGATGATGGCGATGGAGACTGTGCACGAAGGTGGTGCTGTGATGGCGACGTGGTGGTGGTCCGGCGAGGTGATTGTTGCCGTGAGAGAGATCTGGTGTGTCGAGGGCTGTGTGCTACTGACCTGTGAGTTTTCTTTCACAAATCTCTTTGATTCTATTGCGTTTGGGATTTGTTTAGATTCAGATCCGATTTTTGTGAAGTGGGTATGTTTCGCGGGGTGAAATTGTCCAGAAAGGCAGAAACTTTATTGGGTTAGTCTTTGATTTTGTACTAGTTTTGATATTAATCTCTATTTGATGGTTGTTTCTGTTAATTTCAATGTCTGAGTTCTGGTTGAATCAGTTTTCGTGATTCATTTGGATTAAGGGTTTTAATGCGATGCCCTTATTTTAGCCTAATTGTATTTTGTTGAAAGTTATTTACTCGTGAGATGAGTTTGGCTTTCAGTATGTTAGATCTTAGAAGTGATAGTTTGGTCATTTAATTGTCTGTTACTATCATGTGTTGGGTTTCAATTCTACCTGATTTGTGGTTCTTAATAGTTAGAGGTAGATGGAGGCTGTTATGTAGTCATTTCATTTCTTCACTTCAAATTGAGGAAAAGGGTTATTCTGATTTCTGAGTTTGTCATTATGTTTGAAGGTCCTTGCTTGAAATGTATTTTATTTCGTTTAGCATTTATCCAGTTATGTTCTATGTTTCTTATGAAAAAGAACAAAAAAAAGTGTACATATTAAACAAACTTTGCATTCACAGTGTAAAGTATGTCCAACTTTTATGTTGTGAGTTGCAAAAAGGATGTTTTTTCCCTTTATTTTCTGCACGCTATCACACGAAGAATGCATGGTCCAGTTTAATATGACAAAGTCATTAAGATAGAATCATGGGACCTTGCACTCCAAGTTCAAAATGTTTGATAAAAAATTGGTTTCCTCAATTTTATTGAAGTGGGTTTAGATCAACACTATAGTTGTGTTAAATTGTGGACTTCGTATCACTGAATGTTGCCTTACTTGTGATCTACTTCTTGGCTTCAGGATCATTTAACTTGTTAACTGTTTCTTAACATGTCTTCCTATCAGTTAGTTTGATCAATATATCAAACGCTATGTTTTCCCCAAAAATGTGGGCGGATACAATTGTGAATCGATTTAGGAATGACAAAATGTCATCGCGGAGGAATTTTGAAATATCAAAAATAAATGATATTGGTAAACTTTGATTCCTGAAATTTAAACCACCTGAAATTGTATCACTTAGAACTACCACACCTCTTTTGTTTATTATTTCCCGTCTCCTACTAGAGAAACTAAATGACCAGCGGGTCGTCTTGCGGAGTTTGGGAACCTATTTCTTACTAGAGAAACTAAAATAACCCTCGGATTAGTCTTGCGGAAATGAGGTGAATTTGTATGCCTAAGATAGGCTTTGATATTTATCCGTAAAAAATGTGACGTGAGTTTATGCGCATTGATAGCCCAATAGTGGCTTTTGGTACTCATATAGTTAGGAGTATCCGCGATGCATGCCTGTATGTGATGTCCCCACTTGGGCATGGATGACGGAGTAGTCCTCCTTTATATGAGAGAGGCATACGGGCATGTATGTTCGGCACAGAGGTGGTGTGAATGTTGTATCGGTTAAGTGATCAATCCGTTAAAAGATGAAACAAATTCAATTAAAAATGAATAGATTACGTCTATATTGTTTCTAACCCCTTTTCATGCAGGATGGCAAGTCCACTAATATTTTTGCAGGTCAGACTTGCCATAGTCAACTTTGACAGCTTAATTACAAGTACATGCATATTTACTTATTAGGATGATGATATGATTGCCTCGTTGAGGAACAAAATTCTTGGAACTGTGTTTTCTCGCATCACACTTTTGCCTCGTTGAGGAACTACCTTTTGGTGTATTGTTTGTGTTTAGCTTAATTTTTATCACGTGTGATTTTATTGATTTTGGGATGAAGATTTCTCACACCAGCTTTATTGCTGACCCAAGTGAGCTTTTGCTTCTTGGGTACATTCCTTTGGGAATGTAGTCGATTAGCTTTTCAGGTTTAGAGACTTTTGAGCAGCGTTACTGGAGTTTTGCTAGTCGGCCTAGCAACGTCAGTATTTTCGGGTTAGAGTTTTTATTTGTTCCAGTAATTAAATTATGTTTAAGTTGTTGTTGCTGCTAAATGTTTCTATTGTTATTGAATTTCACGTCCCGAGTTTTGGGGAAACGGATAATCCTACGTGGATTTTGGGATTTTCTTTTTTTTCAAAAATCGGGGCGTGACAGTTTGGTATCAGAGCATTTGGTTATCCTAGGCTGGGGTAGAGTCTAGGTGATCCTCGGAATGTGGATATGGGTGTGTAGGATTCTTAAGATGAAGTGACAAGGGTGAACCTTTAAACTATAGTATTGTTTCATTTTTTCGTGAATCTCATGAAGAGGCATTTTAAAGCCGTGCGAGTCGGTTGGGCCCAAAGCGGACAATATCTTACTGTGCGGATCGGGTCGTTACAGAAATGAGGCTTCATTGACTTGTGTGTGCGCAAGTACTCTTATTTATAATGCCATTTTTTGAGTGGCGATATTCCGTCTAGTTTTCCATTTAGTGGTTCTGCTTAAATTATCACTTTCCACGAATCTCGGGACGAGATTCCTTTTGAGTTGTATATAATGTAACACCCCTACTTTTCATAAAGATAATTTATTTTAAAAATAGGGTTATATTTAATTTAATTTAATTTAATTTAAATTTCAAAATTTTAGGATTTTATTTGGTGAGTTTAGAAGGTGGGTGCTTTCAGAAGTTCATTGGGGGCGAATAGCCACCCACCTTATAAAGAGAAAACCCTTCTTCCTTCTTCTTTCCTCCTTCTTCCTTCATTTTTCTCCCCCTTCACGATTTCTTCTCCACATTGGCGACAAGCATTGTCTGTGACCGCACGTCGCAGCGAATCGCACCGCCCCAAAAGCCTTCATTTCTCTTCTTTTCTCCTTCCTCTTATCCTCTTCGGCGGGATGATGGCGATGGAGACTGTGCACGAAGGTGGTGCTGTGATGGCGATGTGGTGGTGGTCCGGCGAGGTGATTGTTGCGGTGAGAGAGATCTGGTGTGTCGAGGGCTGTGTGCTACTGACCTGTGAGTTTTCTTTCACAAATCTCTTTGATTCTATTGCGTTTGGGTTTTGTTTAGATTCAGATCTGATTTTTGTGAAGTGGGTATGTTTCGTGGGGTGAAATTGTCCAGAAAGGCAGAAACTTTATTGGGTTAGTCTTTGATTTTGTACTAGTTTTGATATAAATCTATTTTTGATGGTTGTTTATGTTGATTTCAATGTCTAATTCTAGTTGAATCAGTTTTCGTGATTCATTTGGATTAAGGGTTTTAATGCGATGCCCTTATTTTAGCCTAATTGTATTTTGTTGAAAGTTATTTACTCGTGAGATGAGTTTGGCTTTCAGTATGTTAGATCTTAGAAGTGATAGTTTGGTCATTTAATTGTCTGTTACTATCATGTGTTGGGTCTCAATTCTGCCTGATTTGTGGTTCTTAATAGTTAGAGGTAGATGGAGGCTGTTATGTAGTCATTTCATTTCTTCACTTCAAATTTGGAAAAAGGGTTATTCTGATTTCTGAGTTTGTCATTTTGTTTGAAGGTCCTTGCTTGAAATGTATTTTATTTCGTTTAGCATTTATCCAGTTATGTTCTATGTTTCTTATGAAAAAGAACAAAAAAAAGGGTTCATATTAAACAAACTTTGCATTCACAGTGTAAAGTATGTCCAACTTTTATGTTGTAAGTTGCAAGAAGGATTTTTTTCCATTTATTTTCTGCACGCTATCACACGGAGAATGCATGGTCCAGTTTAATATGACAAAGTCATTAAGATAGAATCATGGGACCTTGCACTCCAAGTTCAAAATGTTTGATAAAAAATTGGTTTCGTCAACTTTATTGAAGTGGGTTTAGATCAACACTATAGTTGTGTTAAATTGTGGACTTTGTATCACTAAATGTTGCCTTACTTGTGATCTACTTCTTGGCTTCAGGATCATTTAACTTGTTAACTGTTTCTTAACATGTCTTCCTATCAGTTAGTTTGATCAATATATCAAACGCTATGTTTTCCCCAAAAATGTGGGCGGATACGATTGTGAATCGATTTAGGAATGACAAAATGTCATCGCGGAGGAATTTTGAAATATCAAAAATAAATGATATTGGTAAACTTTGATTCCTGAAATTTAAACCACCTGAAATTGTATCACTTACAACTACCACACCTCTTTTGTTTATTATTTCCCCTCTCCTACTAGAGAAACTAAATGACCAGCGGGTCGTCTTGCGAAGTTGGGGAACCTATTTCTTACTAGAGAAACTAAAATAACCCTCGGAATAGTCTTGCGAAAATGAGGTGAATTTGTATGCCTAAGATAGGCTTTGATATTCATCCGTAAAAAATGTGACGTGAGTTTATGCGCATTGATAGCCCAATAGTGGCTTTTGGTACTCATATAATTAGGAGTATCCGCGATGCATGCCTGTATGTGATGTCCCCACTTGGGCATGGATGACGGAGTAGTCCTCCTTTATATGAGAGAGGCATACGAGCATGTATGTTCGGCACAGAGGTGGTGCGAATGTGGTATCGTCTAAGTGATCAATCCGTTAAATGATGAAACAAATTCAAATAAAAATGAATAGATTACGTTTATATAGTTTCTAACCCCTTTTCATGCAGGATGGCAAGTCCACTAATATTTTTGCAGGCCAGACTTGCCATAGTTAACTTTGACAGCGTAAGTACAAGTACATGCATATTTACTTATTAGGATGATGATATGATTGCCTCGTTGAGGAACTAAATTCTTGGAACTGTGTTTTCTCGCATCACACTTTTGCCTCGTTGAGGAACTACCTTTTGGTGTATTGTTTGTGTATAGATTGATGTTTATCACGTGCGATTTTATTGATTTTGGGATGAAGATTTCTCACACCAACTTTATTGCTGACCCAAGTGAGCTTTTGCTTCTTGGGTACATTCCTTTGGGAATGTAGTCGATTAGCTTTTCAGGTTTAGAGACTTTTGAGCAGCGTTACTGGAGTTTCGCTAGTGGCCTAGCAACGTCAGTATTTTCGGGTTAGAGTTTTTATTTGTTCCAATCATTAAATTATGTTTAAGTTGTTGTTGCTGCTAAATGTTTCTATTGTTATTGAATTTCACGTCCCGAGTTTTGGGGAAACAGATAATCCTACGTGGATTTTGGGATTTTCGTTTTTTTCGAAAATCGGGGCGTGACAGTTTGGTATCAGAGCATTTGGTTAGCCTAGGCTGGGGTAGAGTCTAGGTGATCCTCGGAATGTGGATATGGGTGTGTAGGAGTGTAGAAGTCTTAAGATGAAGTGACAAGGGTGAACCTTTAAACTTTAGTATTGTTTCATTTTTTCGTGAATCTCATGAAGAGGCCTTTTAAAGTCGTGCGAGCCGGTTGGGCCCAAAGAGGACAATATCTTACTGTGCGGATCGGGCCATTACAAAAATGAGGCTTCATTGACTTGTGTGTGCGCGAGTACTCTTATTTATAATGCCAATTTTTTAGTGGCGTTATTCCGTCTAGTTTTCCATTTAGTGGTTCTGCTTAAATTATCACTTTTCGCGAATCTCGGGACGAGATTAATTTTGAGTTGTATATAATTTAACGCCCCTACTTTTCATAAAGATAATTTATTTTATTTTTAAAATAGGGTTATATTTAATTTAATTTAAATTTCAAAATTTTAGGGTTTTATTTGGTGAGTTTAGAAGGTGGGTGCTTTCAGAAGTTCAGTGGGGGCGAATAGCCACCCACCATATAAAGAGAAAACCCTTCTTCCTTCTTCCTTCATTTTTCTCCCCCTTCACGATTTCTTCTCCTCATTAGCGGCGAGCACGGTCTGTGACCGCACGTCGCAGCCGATCCCAACCCCCCAAAAGCCTTCCTTTCTCTTCTTTTCTCCTTCCTATTATCCTTTTCGGCGGGATGATGGCGATGGAGACTGTGCACGAAGGTGGTGCTGGGATGGCGATGTGGTGGTGGTCCGGCGAGGTGATTGTTGCGGTGAGAGAGATCTGGTGTGTCGAGGGCTGTGTGCTACTGACCTGTGAGTTTTCTTTCACAAATCTCTTTGATTCTATTTCGTTTGGGTTTTGTTTAGATTCAGATCCGATTTTTGTGAAGTGTGTATGTTTCGTGGGGTGAAATTGTCCAGAAAGGCAGAAACTTTATTGGGTTAGTCTTTGATTTTGTACTAGTTTTGATATTAATCTCTATTTGATGGTTGTTTCTGTTAATTTCAATGTCTGAGTTCTGGTTGTTTCTGTTGATTTCAATGTCTGAGTTCTGGTTGAATCAGTTTTCGTGATTCATTTGGATTAAGGGTTTTAATGCGATGCCCTTATTTTAGCCTAATTGTATTTTGTTGAAAGTTATTTACTCGTGAGATGAGTTTGGCTTTCAGTATGTTAGATCTTAGAAGTGATAGTTTGGTCATTTAATTGTCTGTTACTATCATGTGTTGGGTCTCAATTCTGCCTGATTTGTGGTTCTTAATAGTTAGAGGTAGATGGAGGCAGTTATGTAGTCATTTCATTTCTTCACTTAAAATTGGGGAAAAGGGTTATTCTGGTTTCTGAGTTGGTCATTATGTTTGCAGGTCCTTGCTTGAAATGTATTTTATTTCGTTTAGTATTTATCCAGTTATGTTCTATGTTTCTTATGAAAAAGAACAAAAAAAAGGGTATATATTAAACAAACTTTGCATTCACAGTGTAAAGTATGTCCAACTTTTATGTTGTGAGTTGCAAGAAGGATGTTTTTTCCCTTTATTTTCTGCACGCTATCACACGGAGAATGCATGGTCCAGTTTAATATGACAAAGTCATTAAGATAGAATCATGGGACCTTGCACTCCAAGTTCAAAATGTTTGATAAAAAATTGGTTTCCTCAATTTTATTGAAGTGGGTTTAGATCAACACTATAGTTGTGTTAAATGGTGGACTTCGTATCACTGAATGTTGCCTTACTTGTGATCTACTTCTTGGATTCAGGATCATTTAACTTGTTTACTGTTTCTTAACATGTCTTCCTATCAGTTAGTTTTATCAGTATATCTAATGCTATGTTTTCCCCAAAACTGTGGATACGATTGTGAATCGATTTAGGAATGACAAAATGTCATCGCGGAGGAATTTTGAAATATCAAAAATGAATGATATTGGTAAACTTTGATTCCTGAAATTTAAAACACCTGGAATTGTATCACTAAGAACTACCACTCATCTTTTGTTTATTATTTCCCCTCTCCTACTAGAGAAACTAAATGACCAGCGAGTCGTCTTGCGGAGTTGGGGCACCTATTTCTTACTAGGGAAACTAAAATAACCCTCGGGTTAGTCTTGCGGAAATGAGGTGAATTTGTATGCCTAAGATAGGCTTTGATATTTATCTATAAAAAATGTGACGTGAGTTTATGCGCATTGATAGCCCAAGAGTGGCTTTTGGTACTCATATAGTTAGGAGTATCCGCGATGCATGCATGTATGTGATGTCCCCACTTGGGCATGGATGACAGAGTGGTCCTCCTTTATATGAGAGACGCATACGGGCATGTATGTTCGGCACGGAGGTGGTGCGAATGTGGTATTGTCTAAGTGATCAATTCGTTAAAAGATGAAACAAGTTAAAATAAAAATGAATAGATTACGTTTAAATTGTTTCGAACCCCTTTTCATGCAGGATGGCAAGTCCACTGATATTTTTGCAGGTCAGACTTGCCATACTCAACTTTGACAGCGTAAGTACAAGTACATGCATATTTACTTATAAGGATGATGATATGATTGCCTCGTTGAGGAACTAAATTTATGAAACTGTGTTTTCTCGCATCACACTTTTGCCTCATTGAGGAACTACCTGTTGGTGTGTTGGTCTATTGTTTGTGTTTAGCTTGATGTTTATCACATGCGATTTTATTGATTTTGGGATGAAGATTTCTCACACCAGCTTTATTGCAGACCCAAGTGAGCTTTTGCTTCTTGGGTACATTCCTTTGCAAATGTTGCCGATTAGCTTTTTAGGTTTAGAGACTTTTGAGCAGCGTTACTGGAGTTTCGCTAGTGGAGCTAGCAACGTCAGTATTTTCAGGTTAGAGTTTTCATTTGTTCCAGTTATTAAATTATGTTTAAGTTGTTGTTGCTGCTAAATGTTTCTATTGTTATTGAATTTCACGTCCCGAGTTTTGGGTAAACGGATAATCCTACGTGGATTTTGGGATTTTCGTTTTTTTCGAAAATCGGGGCTTGACAGTTTGGTATCAGACATTTGGTTAGCCTAGGCTGGGGTAGAGTCTAGGTGATCCTCGGAATGTGGATATGGGTGTGTAGGAGTGTAGAAGTCTTAAGATGAAGTGACAAGGGCGAACCTTTAAACTTTAGTATTGTTTCATTTTTGTGAATCTCATGAAGAGGCATTTTAAAGCCGTGCGGGCCGGTTCGGCCAAAAGCGGACAATATCTTACTGTGCGGATCGGGTCGTTACAGAAATGAGGCTTCATTGACTTGTGTGTGCGCGAGTACTCTTATTTATAATGCCAATTTTTGAGTGGCGTTATTCCGTCTAGTTTTCCATTTAGTGGTTCTGCTTAAATTATCACTTTCCGCGAATCTCGGGACAAGATTCCTTTTGAGTTGTATATAATGTAACGCCCCTACTTTTCATAAAGTTAATTTATTTTATTTTTAAAATAGGGTTATATTTAATTTAATTTAAATTTAAAATTTTAGGGTTTTATTTGGTGAGTTTAGAAGGTGGGTGCTTTCAGAAGTTCAGTGGGGGCGAATAGCCACCCACCATATAAAGAGAAAACCCTTCTTTCTTCTTCCTTCATTTTTCTCCCCCTTCACGATTTTTTCTCCTCATTGGCGGCAAGCACGGTCTGTGACCGCACGTCGCAGCCGATCCCACCGCCCCAAAAGCCTTCATTTCTCTTCTTTTCTCCTTCCTCTTATCCTCTTCGGGGGGATGATGGCGATGGAGACTGTGCACGAAGGTGGTGCTGTGATGGCGATGTGGTGGTGGTCCGGCGAGGTGATTGTTGTTGTGAGAGAGATCTGGTGTGTCGAGGGCTGTGTGCTACTGACCTGTGAGTTTTCTTTCACAAATCTATTTGATTCTATTGCGTTTGGGTTTTGTTTAGATTCAGATCCAATTTTCGTGAAGTGGGTATGTTTCGTGGGGTGAAATTGTCTAGAAAGGCAGAAACTTTATTGGGTTAGTCTTTGATTTTGTACTAGTTTTGATAGTAATCTCTATTTGATGGTTGTTTCTGTTGATTTCAATGTCTGAGTTCTAGTTGAATCAGTTTTCGTGATTCATTTGGATTAAGGGTTTTAATGCGATGCCCTTATTTTAGCCTAATTGTATTTTGTTGAAAGTTATTTACTCGTGAGATGAGTTTGGCTTTCAGTATGTTAGATCTTAGAAGTGATAGTTTGGTCATTTAATTGTCTGTTACTATCATGTGTTGGGTCTCAATTCTGCCTGATTTGTGGTTCTTAATAGTTAGAGGTAGATGGAGGCTGTTATGTAGTCATTTCATTTCTTCACTTAAAATTGGGGAAAAGGGTTATTCTGATTTCTGAGTTGGTCATTATGTTTGAAGGTCCTTGCTTGAAATGTATTTTGTTTCATTTAGCATTTATCTAGTTATGTTCTATGTTTCTTATGAAAAAGAACAAAAAAAAGGGTACATATTAAACAAACTTTGCATTCACAGTGTAAAGTATGTCCAACTTTTATGTTGTGAGTTGCAAGAAGGATGTTTTTTCCCTTTATTTTCTGCACGCTATCACACGGAGAATGCTTGGTCCAGTTTAATATGACAAAGTCATTAAGATAGAATCATGGGACCTTGCACTCCAAGTTCAAAATGTTTGATAAAAAATTGGTTTCCTCAATTTTATTGAAGTGGGTTTAGATCAACACTATAGTTGTGTTAAATGGTGGACTTCGTATCACTGAATGTTGCCTTACTTGTGATCTACTTCTTGGCTTCAGGATCATTTAACTTGTTAACTGTTTCTTAACATGTCTTCCTATCAGTTAGTTTGATCAGTATATCAAATGCTATGTTTTCCCCAAAAATGTGGGTGGATACGATTGTGAATCGATTTAGGAATGACAAAATGTCATCGGAATTGTATCACTAAGAACTACCACTCATCTTTTGTTTATTATTTCCCCTCTCCAACTAGAGAAACTAAATGACCAGCGGGTCGTCTTGCGGATTTGGGGCACCTATTTCTTACTAGAGAAACTAAAATAACCCTCGGGTTAGTTTTGAGGAAATGAGGTGAATTTGTATGCCTAAGATAGGCTTTGATATTTATTCGTAAAAAATGTGTCGTGAGTTTATGCGCATTGATAGCCCAAGAGTGGCTTTTGGTACTCATATAGTTAGGAGTATCCGCGATGCATGCCTGTATGTGATGTCCCCATTTGGGCATGGATGACAGAGTAGTCCTCCTTTATATGAGAGAGGCATACGGGCATGTATGTTCGGCACGGAGGTGGTGCGAATGTGGTTTTCTGCAAAGAAAGAGCTAGGGTTTTCTGCACGGTTGCGCTACGTGGACAGCGTAGGCTGCGGGACAGATGAGTATTAGTTACTCTCCCTCAATTGATGGGATTGCGTGCAGCGTCATTAATTGGATGAACGTGGTCCACGCAGTTTCCTCGGGAACCATCATCTCTTCATTTCCCATACGATATTCAATGCTTGACAGTTAATGCTGGGGCGCCCGTTTTGTGAACCATCATGTCTATATAATGGTGTTTTTCAATTGTTGTGGGCACTATCTTTTGCAGAGCGTATCTCCTGTAATATTCTTGCTTGAAGAAAATGTTTTGGGTCTTCCAAAGGCTGAAAAGGGATCATCCTCTCTGGAGTCTTTGAATGTTCTAACATTTACACCGATTAGGCATGATCATAATCGCTGTTATGTGTGGTTACCTGTTCTAGGTTGGCACGTAGTTGAACTGCTGAGATCTCGTAATTTTTTCTCATATTGCGGAGAGGGAGTACACATTCTCTTCCAAGGGAAGAGTCTTTCGTCTATGCGATGGTGCCTTGTCACTATTCTGTAGCATGTAATCTCTGAGATAACACCAGCGCCCAACTCCGAAGTGGTTGTTTCCATCACTTCTCAATTAACCCTGTTGTCTTGATTTGCACTGGGATTCGGGATCTCGAGATGGGGAGGATTTGGACATGGTCCACTGGATTGGGCCATTGACTTTTGGACGTCCCTCTCATCCCTGCAGCCGAGAGGTGCATGTGATCCATGTCAGCATGATACTTTTCCCAGTTCATCTGGTTAGCAGATCGATCGTGTGAGTTGGCCATAAATTTTCGCAGTACCCCTGGTCACCGATTTTGCACCACTTTGGACCATATTTGGGGGGTGGGCATGTCTGTCGAGGCGTTGAAGTGAACGTGATGTTTCATCTTGTTCTTGCTCATGCCAATATGCTCGGAGAGGTTGCGGAGCAAAATCTTTTTTTGGTACCTTATGTGGTTGGATCGTCTAAGCGAGTCTTTACTTCATGTCGCACTGAATTCAAATGTGTGTAGTATGTAGTCTTTTGTATCCGCCTCAAGGTGCTTGTTACATTTTTCCAGTAATCAATAGAGTTTGTTTTCGTAATTCATGTTTTTATTTCTTAAATGATTGCAAATCACATAAGTCTTTAAGAACCAAAACTCTACATTGACTGTGGAAAAGGTAATAAACAATTGAAAAAGATTAACTGTTGACGGAGGGAGATTGATTTTGGCCCTAATGTGAATTCGGATGGCCCTTGTGGATCGTTAGTGTTCTCAGCGGACTGTCGGGTTTGTTGGCGTTACAGAGGTTACTGAAGAGTAAACCTTGTAAGGGGGTTAATCTCCGCACCGACGAAAGGTCAGGGGATTGCATTTCCGTTTGTCGGTCTCTCCATTCTGTTTGGCCGAAGAGCAGATTGCTCCTGTACCTCTTGACTATGACGTTTTAGCCGCTATTCGACCTGGCACTGGTTCAAGCTGCTCCATAGGACTCAATTGGATCTGGGAGCACTCTATTTGTTTCAGTGCGGCGTAATGGCAGCCTCGTGTCCTATGTTGGTCTCCATGTATTGTTCATTCAGAGTGGTTAGCGATGTACTTAACGCACTGGTGAAGGGTGGAGACTACTGCTTCCATCTGGTGGAATCATGTTCTTCCCAAGATAAGGTTGTAGGTAGACAGTGCGTCTACCACCATCAAGTCCAAAAACAAAACCTTTCTCAGTTGCGGCTCTCCTGCCACTACTGCTAACCTTATCTTTCTGACCGGGAAGCACTTCTCTCCACTGAATCCGATTAGCTGGTAGTCTGTAGACGACGGGTTCTCCTCTTTGAGGGCCATACTGTGAAACGCATTGTAGAATAGGATGTTGAGTGAGCTTTCTGTGTCCACCAGAGTTCTCCTTACCTCCCACCTTACAATGGATACCGATATGACTTGTCTGTGAAGGTTAAAGTGGGAATGGTGCTAAAAAACCCTTGAGTCGGAAATGCGTTTATCCTCTTCCGCAGGTCGTGTCTGCATCTTTAGCAAGATCCGCTTGCGGGACCTGTACGATTGGTCTTCATTCGGTCAGACTCCATGAAGGACATAGATTATGCCCGGAGTCTCCTTTATTTCCTTAACTAAACTTTTCTGGATTCTTGGTTCGTTCTGGTCGCTTCTTAGAGTTCAAAAATTGTTTTAGTTTGCCCCTGCGGATCCAGTACTTGATCTCATACCTCAAACTCTTGCAGTCGTTGGTATCATGTCCACTTTCTGTGGTACACGCAGTACTTGTCGTTGTCACGCTTGGAGGGGTTTCCGCACTGCTTTGGGGACCACTTCAGATCTTTCTAGTTTTTCATGGAGTTTAGTACGTCCGACAGGCTAGAATTGAGGGGTGCCACGGCTCTAGATCCAACGTAATTGGAGGCTTTCTTTGGCCTGGACCGACTAGGGTCTGGCTTGTTGTCACTGCGCTTTCTCTTGCTCCTTTCTTCATCCTCACGTTTCTTTCCCTCATTCTTGTTCTTAGGAATGGAGGGTTTCTTCTCGTTTTCGGTTTCCCTCTTTACGGTCCTCAATTCCTTTAAGGTAATGTGTTTCTGGGCGCTCTTGTAAAGCTTCATCATGCCTGAGGGGGCTCTAATGAATGTTGTCACGGCTGTGTCGTCGCTGAATCCGTCAAGGGGTGTCAACTTGTTGTTGAAGCATGTGACATACTCTATTAGCATCTCATGGGACCTCTGCTTTAGAGAAAGTATGTAGTGTGTGCCTTTTCAAAAACGTTGGCTCCCAACGAAGCGCGTTAGGAACTCCTTTGCCAGCATCTTAAAGGAGTCAATTGACCTCGGCGGGAGGCTGTGGAACCATGTTAGTGCTGACTTCTTCAAGCTTGTGGGAAAAATTATGCACATCACCGACTCTGATCCTTCTTTGAGAGTCATTACAAGTTGTTAATGGCGCAGGTGGTCGAATGGATCGGTGGTTCCATCGTAGAAGTCGAGCTTCGGAGGAGTGAACTTCTTCAGAAGGGCCTCATTCATGATTTGATCCACGAATGGTGGGACAGAGAGAAGATACAACACGTCTGGATCGTGTGCCCTTCTGCGGAGGGGGTTATGTGGGTCGAGCCACTCCGCCCTGGCGGCGGGCTCCGCTTTAGCCACGCAACCTCCTCTAGTGCAATGAGAACTAGCGGGAGTTTGACTCTCCTGTGCTTGCTCTCTGTCATCCTCCGAAAATGGGGTCTCGTGCTGCTCCTGGTCTCCATTAGTGGGTGAAGGATTTTATCGCGTGATTGCCTCCACCATTTTGGCTATCTACTGTATTTTAGATGACAACATATCTATCCTGAGATCCGTCATTGCTGTTGTCGGCGTGGGGGCATGAGGCTACTGCCCGTGCATCATTGGAAACGTTGAAAGTGGTGGTACAGCGCCAGCCTGAGCGTTTGACGTGTCCCCTTGTTCTCCATTTTTGCATGATCTAGTGGTCACCATATTTATGTGTTTCGAAGGGAGATGATGCTAGTGAAAGGTTAGGAACTTTTTCGTTCCCACATACGATGCCAAACTGATGCAATCGTTTTTCGCTCCCTGCTTTGACCCAGTCCCATTGACTTGCACAAGTAACGCACGTGAGCCACGGACCACCGTTGTGGTGGCCGATGGCACTCTAATGCTAAAGTCAGACATGGATCTGAGGAAGGTGTAATGTTGTAAACAGAGAATTTGTAGTGTACCTTAGCTTACCAACCTCGTATCTTATTTATAGTGCAAGAGTCCGGTTCGACCAGGCCATCGCTATCGTAATTTAGAAAGGAGATCTTCGTGGAAATCCTTATCTAATTAGGAGTCGTGTTGTAGGAGAGAAGTTCTTTGTTAGCCCTGTGCTCCTTGATATGCGGGAAACAGTTCCCTATCTGAGGGTATTCCGTAAGAGGAAGTTTCCCTATGTGATTTGTACCCTGGTATTTGCTTCCTAGGTGGAAGCAAAGTGTTGTTGTAGTTGCCTATCCGAAGCTAATCCTCGAGATACTTTCCATAGTAAGGCTTATGGGTATTGAGGATAACTGTGAGACATATAGACCTAGCAGGTTGTATGAATTCGGGTCCGTCTGGCAGACTGCAATGGGCGGGCTTGGAACTGCTTGTGCCGGATTAGTGTTGGGCTGACGCTGAGGCCCGTAATTCCTCAATCATCATGACACGTGTATGGCTCAGGGATGTGACCATTTTGGTGTATCATCAACTATCATTGGCAAAATGTGTCACTTCGCCAAGGGAGCTACACAATCTGAGCTAGGACCATGCACATCTCCTTCAGGGCCATATTAGATTAGTCCCAGCTCATAGTCAAACTATCTTATTGTTTTGATTTCTTTTATTCTTCAGTCTAGATGAATTGTTCGCACAAGACAATATGATATAGATTCATTCAAGGAATAAAACTTGAATTATATAAAACAAACTTTATTGATTACTAAGAAAGTTGTTACAAAGCTTGCCTGACTGACTAGTACAAAAGTTTATACACTACAAGTTTCCAAGTCCGGCTCGAGTATAAAGATTTCGCTCCGTCAATTTGCCTCTTGAAAAGGATTCGAAAGTGAAAGCAAAAGTACCTGAAGTAGGTTGCAGCCTGCAGGTAGGCGCGCGATACTTTGCTCCGCCAATCTGCCTTGCCAAGATGATTAGAAAGTGGATGCAAAGGTAGCTAAGGTGGGCTGCTGAGGCAATCACTTAAAAAGGGATGCCTGGGGTGATGTGGAGTTAGCACCCCATGATCGCAGGCCACGTCATCCAGAGCTCCACACTGCTAATTTGTCTTCCTGTTGTGGCATCATGCGTGAGGCCTAAGAAGTAGTAGTGGGAACAACCACCTAAAGTTGGTTGCGGGTGTTATTTCCCAAATTGAATGGTGGCGAAACGCCCTGGGAGCACCGGAAGATGGAACACAAATTTGACCCCTAAGGGGGAATTTGTACTTCTTCTACGCGATATGAAAAGAAATTCAAGATCCCATGGAATCAATTGGATGCTCACCCAAATCAGGTGGCATCACCCAATAATAGGTCTTGTTAAGACTCATCGCTGCACATGTTAGAACGTTTGAAGACTCCAACAACGAATATCTTCCTTTAGCCTTTGGAGAACCCAAAGCATATTTTATGGAAAAATGCATTTAAAGAACATGCTCTACAACATTCATGGCAACACTTAAATGGTGAAGACCAGCCTATATATAGGCGCGACAGTTCACGAAATGAAGTCACCTAGCAGTAACGTCGGCATTAAATGTCATACTGGAAATAATAAGGTGATGGTTCCAATTGCAACTACACGAATCCACATTCATTGAATTAATGGCAATGCACGCAACCCCATTAATTTGGGGGAGTAACCAATACCAAGCCGTCTCACAATCTATGTCATACACGTGGCATGGCGATCTCACCAACAGGGCCCAGCCAACCAATGGGTCCAAGAATCGCCCAGCTAGATTTGGCCCAAAAGATGGAGACCCAGTACATGCAAAAACACAAATGGTGAAGGCCTTAAGAACCCATGGAATATAGAACACACCTACAATGATATTATCAATAAATCCAAGGTATCTACTCTATTACAGTTCCGTTGTTGTTCGTCAAATCTAGTTGAAATTCAGTCTAGTCAATTTATGGCGATCTGACTCCAAAATAAGACTTACTAATCTGACCCCCGTGTCAGACTATCATGCGAAGTAAGTTAGGACACCCAAGTAAGACTTACACGCCCAAGGCCAAGTGATCATCGAACCTGACCAAAGTTTAGTTAGTTTCAACTGATGACGATAACTTCTGATCCGCTCTAACGCCTAGTCTGCCAAGTGCGGATAATGATGGTTTAGAAAGTGGGAGTCTAGTCAGCGCTCACACCGCCTAATCAAGATGACTTTCTTGGGATCATTGTCCAACTACAGACAATGATTGTCGAACCCGACCAAAGTTTAGTCAGCTCCGACTGATAACGATAACTTTCGGTCTACTCTAAGATTGTAGTTCGCCAAGCGCGGATGAAGATGACTTAGAAAGTGGGAGTCTAGTCAGTGCGCACAGCGACTGATCAAGATGACTTGCCAGGGATCCTTGTCCAACTACAGACAATGATCACCGAATCCGAGCAAAGTTTAATCAGTTCTAACTGATGATGATAACTTCTAGTCTGCTCTAAGTAATAGTCTGCCAAAAGCGGGTGAAGGCAACTTAGAAAGTGGGAGTCTAGTCAGCGCTCTCAACGCCTGATCATGATGACTTGCCAGTGATCATTATCCAACTATAGACAATGGTCACAAAACCCGACCAAAGTTTAGTCAATTTCGACTGATGACGATAACTTCATGTCTGTTCTAAGTAATAGTCCGCCAAGAGCGGGCGAAGACGACTTATAAAGTGGTAGTCTATTCAGCGCTTTCAATGCCTGATCACGATTACTTGTCAGGGATTGATTACGCCCAAACAGTACACGCGGTCAATTGCAGTAAAGATTGGGGTGTCGATCACACGAGGAAAAACGATCTACAAAACAAGGTCAAGGAAGAAAAACTACGCGAAACTAAATGTAAGAAATTCTAGCAATTTTAAAATATGAAATTGAATTTAGTTTAATAAAAATTAAGTTTAGAAAAATCACAAGGTTCACAGAATCCCTCCTAAATTTCACGCGCCAACTAGTATTGATTTGCTATGATAACTCAATTACGTGTTTCACATCCCAAACAACATAATCGGAAAAATAGTCTTTAATGCACCAATATATTCTAATGTAATTGGATTTTAGATTTCACTTTTTCTAGAAAGCACAAAGGTTGGTCATATGTGATATCCTAAATTTACAATATATCCGGAGACAATAACGTGATAAAAGACGATCGCATATAACTAACCTACCGGACTCAATTGATCCTTAAAAATTCCACACATAAGAAAAGCTTGACTAAGCTTATATCGAGAAGAAAAAGACAACCACTGGAATAATATCTACGAAGAAGTTGATGAAATCTTTGTCACTAAAATAACATAAACTCCTATATTAAATAAAAGTGAAAATCATAAACATCATTATTCATCGTGAAAGCATAAAACGAATCAAATACCAATTAAGTGTGTTACATCTAGGAGTTCATCTCTTCGCCTTGCGTGGGGTTTAGAAACACATGGTGAAGGTGATGACAGCAATAGCGGTGTGGAGCTTCATGGCAACGCGTGGTGGATTAGCGATGCGTACTCGGCTGTTGATGCGGTACGTGCCTCTCTTCCCTCTGTGTTGCTGTATTTATGGTAGAAATAAACAACTCCTTATTGGAAACCCAATTGGAAACCAAATACAAATTTGAAAAATACAAATTGGAAACCAAATATAACAGGAAATGTGGGTTTGGCTATGTTCATCCATATTACTCCTTTGTTCCACCAAAATTCAATACTAATTTCCTTTATTTTTTTCTTTGGTTCTCTTAATCTTTGGCTTGAGTGTCTCCTGATCCACTTCATCAATTTGTCTATGAATTTCCAAATTCGCCACGCTAATGCACTTTTGTCATTAAACTCCAAAAATACAAAAATAAAATAATTAAACTAAAATACGTTATTCGAAACACTAACAAATATAAATTAGGAGGTATATTATGTAATAATTATGTGAACAACAAATTCCATAATCATTCTCGACTAAAAACAACAATTAATAGAGTACAATAATTTAATAGTATATTAATAGAGTACAATAATTTAATAGTATCTAAAGGTTAAATAAATTCCATAATCATTCTTGACTCAAAGTGTGTGTGTGAGAAGCCTTATCAACACAACTCTTCATCTCATAGTAAAGATGTGACGAGATGACCTTTAGAAAGTACGCTTCGACTACAAATCTCTCATGTCAATCAGAAATAAAACACTCAGAGATTGGGCACTCAGGTTATATGTGACGAAAATGATATAAATTATGGAAAATGCAAACGTCTCACATATAATCATCATGAAAAATGGAATTTTCAAAGAGTGAAATGAATATTATCTCATGGATAGGAATATTGATTACTTTTGAGAATGTTGAATCAAACACCATAGTTTTTGCCTATTCAATGTCCACATCTACTGAACCAACTTTCACTTAAGATCAATTAGGTATTTACTAGGTTGTAATGGGGCTTGGATTATGGCAAACAATAATGGACAAAAAAAAAATACAAAGATTTCCTGAGAATGGCTACCCCCTTGAATGAACGCATAGGGCATTGAAGAACAAATCAATGTTGTACACCATTAACTTTTTCTTCATTATTTTCTTCTTCAACCGTTTTACTTTGAGGGCGCATGAAATATCTATTTGCCCATTTCATAGGGCTTTCCCCGTTTATTTAATTAAACACTTTTACTTTGAGGGCGCATGAAATATCTATTTTCAACTTTTTCTATTTGCCCATTTCATAAATATATCTCACCGTATACATTCTCAGAAAATTGGGTAAGGATAAAATAATATAGGTATTACTCCTTGATTGGAGTAGGTAATGGGAATGGGGTTAACAAAGAGAATGTTATTTAAAGGCTCAAAGGGCTGCAAATGGATATTTATTATTGGGCAGGCTAAAAGGCTAAAAAAATGGTTTAAAGAAAGAAATGCCTATATCTAGTTAGTACTAGGACATCTCAACTAAATAAAGCAAGAAGTTCTAGTGTAAAAATTCAATTTTTATGTCATTCTTAAAGCAATCAATAAGAAAGTCAAGAATAATGAGATCATCAACGAAATAATGCGAACTCAAGAAAAATCAGAGTGTAATTAATAACCCTCAAGAAATAAAGAATGACTCAAAACTCACAAGGGTTAAGTCTCCACTATTATTCTAAGGTTTTCTAGTTCATTGTCTCACTAATCAACTTCAAATCATGTTGACTTGGCTTATAGTGCACGAATATTCGAGTTCAAAAGTCTCACGAAATATATCTAACATAAGGATAATATCAAATATCATGTTTTCTACTAATGTAACTATGTGACACGTGTTAGTATGTGTTTTCTCAAAATTAAAGGCAACAAAAATATTCTCTAAAATTAAAAAGACTCGAAACCTTTTTTTTATTTAGTTTTTTTTTTAATTCACCAAGAGTTCAGATTTCGAATGCATTTTCATAAAGATTTTGCACAATTACCATAATCATCTAAGTATTCAATGGAGTTTGAGTAGAACACAAAAAATGACTCGGTTTAATTGTAAAATACGTTTTAAGCTCAAAGATTTTGAAAATTGCACAAAAAATCTAATAAACCACCATCACCCCAAACCTAAACCAAGCATTGTCGTCAATGTATAAAATAATAATCATGACAAATGAAGGAAAAATAAAAGAGGAGGGTTAGAGTGATATTACCATGGTGAAGCTTTACCAATTTCAAATAGACAATGTTCTCACAGTCACCAAAATATAAGAAAATCATACCGACAGGAGAAATGAACACATGGGATGAGGGTCTCCAAGTGACTCTAGTAGCAACACCTAAAATAACCTGAAACACTACAATAAAAACATAAAAGCAAAAACCTAAACTAAAAAATAAAATAAAAACTTAAACTAAAGATAGGGTGGAGAACATCAAATCAAGTAGACAGGGGCAACCAGAGAGATCTCCTCTGGCACCTCCATGGTACTTGATTAACGGCGAATAGATGTTCATCAGGGAAGTCATCACGGATGGGTGGGCCATTGGCAGAGTCATTGAACTCCAGACAAGACAAGTGATCCGCCACAACATTCTCGACCCCCTTCTTATCCTTTATAGTTAGATCAAATTTCGGCAAAAGTAAAATCCACCTAATCAATCTTGCCTTAGCATCCTTTTTAGAAATAAGAAACTTAAGGGCCGTATGGTAAGTAAAAACAGTGATAGGTGTACCAATCAAATAAGCATGAAATTTATCTAAAGTAAAAACTACAGCTAGCAACTTTTTTTCAGTAGTCGAATAATTCTTTTGAGCATCACTAAGTATTCGACTAACATAGTAAACAACAAAGGGCTTCCCTTCCCTTCACTGTCCCAAGACTACCCCCACAACATAGTTGCTTGCATCACACATTATCTCAAATGGTAAATTCCAATCCGGTTGCTGCATGATGGGAGCAGAGGTGAGCCTATCAATGAGTGTTCAGAAGGCGTCTTCACACTCTTGTGTCCATTGAAACACGACGTCTTTGACCAGGAGGCTACTTAATGGTCTAGAGATGGCAGAAAAATTATGTATGAACCTCCTATAAAAACCTGCGTGCCCTAGAAATGATCTCACATCCTTGACACTTTTAGGTGTAGGTAATTTAGAAATCAATTCAATTTTAGCTTTATCAACCTCGATTCCTTTATCAAAAACTATGTGTCCCAGAACTATTCCATAGGAAACCAAGAAATGACATTTTTCCCAATTAAGCACCAGACCTTTCTTTTCACATGTACTTAAAACAACCTTCAAGTGAAGTAAACATGAATCAAAGGAATCACCAAAAACAGTCAAATCATCCATGAATACTTCCATATATTTTTCAACCATGTCACTAAAAATACTCATCATGCATATTTGAAAAGTAGCCGGTGCATTACACAAACCAAATGGCATACGCCGAAAAGCATAAGTACCTAAATGACATGCGAAAGTAGTCTTATCCCGATCCTCTAATGCAATCTCAATCTGATAATATCCTGAATACCCATCTAGAAAGCAATAGAAAAAATGACCAGCTACTCGCTCTAAGATTTGGTCTATGAATAGAAGCGGGAAGTGATCCTTGCGGGTGGCCGAATTAAGTTTCCTATAATCAATGCACATGCGCCACCCTGTCCCTACCTTAGTAGGAACAGTCACCCCCTCATCATTAGTCACCACTGTTATTCCAGATTTCTTGGGAACTACTTGAGTTGGACTAACCCACTTGCTATCAGAGATGGGATAAATGATGCATACATCTAACAATTTTAAGACTTCATTTTTTCACCACCTCTTTCATAGTAGGGTTAAGTCATCTTTGAGGGTCTCTACGGGGGTGAGCACATTCTTCTAAGTGAATCCTATGGGAACATATTAAGGGGCTAATACCTTTGATGTCAGCTATAGTCCAACCTAATGCAGATTTGTGCTCACGTAATATATTAATCAATTCTTCTTCTTGTGAGCTATCAAGCACGGAAGAAATAATAACAGGAAAGGTATCACCTGGTCCGAGGAATGCATGTTTAAGTCCTATAGGCAATGGAGTTAGGTCAACTTTCGGAGTTTCCACGGTGGATGGTTGTTTCTGTCTTTCCTTTGGTAACTCCTCAAAGCATGGTTGCCATTTGTAGTCCTCCTTTATCCATTAACCCTGAAACAACAGAAATATCAAAAGCATTGTCAGGATAAAGTGAACTCTCAGAATCAGAAATAGAAAGAAGGTACTCTAAGGTTTCAGAATTTGCGCTCAGGAGCGCCTCTTCTGATATCAGCGTGTCTATCATGTAGGTATGATGACACTCATCATCATCACGTGGTTGCTTGCTAATATTCAATATGTTGACCTCCAGAGTCATGTTCCCAAAAGACAGCTTCATTAGACCGTTCTTGCAATTGATAAGAGCGTTAGCTGTGGTAAGAAAAGGTCGACCTAAAATAATCGGAACTGTAGACTCCATATTAACCGCAGAATGAGTATCTAAAATAAGAAAGTAGACGGGATAGTAAAACTTATCAATCTGCAGCAAGACATCCTTGACTATTCCTCTTTGCTTCTTAACCGATCTGTCGGCCAATTGTAGTACCACATATATGGGTTTAATCTCACCTAGACCCAGTCGCAAGTAAATAGAATATGGCATTAGATTTAAACTTGCTCCTAAATCCAACAAGGCTTGGCCGAACTCATGAGTCCCAATCTGGCAGGTGACTGTAGGACACCCTGGATCTTTGTACTTGGGTGGTGTCCTCTGCTCAATCACCGCACTTATCTGTTCTGTCAAGAAGGCAGTCTTCTTGACATGATGTTTCCTCTTGATAGTGCATAGATCCTTGATGACCCTCGCATAAGTTGGTACCTATTTAATCACATGCAGCAAAGGTAAGTTAATTTTAACCTGTTTCAAGTGTTCTAGAATCTCACCATGCATTTCTGATTTTTTTCCAATAGGTCGTAGTGCTTGAGGAAAAGGAACTGGAATGTTCTTGTTGGGCTCATCCTCAGGGATGCTCTCCTTTGCACTTGGGGAGGTGCCTATAGTCATGGACGAGCTTGATCCATCTAAAATCTTACCACTCCGAGTAGTGATGGCATTAACCTCTTTGACATTTTGAGGGTCTGAAGAAGGGGTTTGTGCCATAAGTTGGCCCTTCGGATTTGCTTAAGGCTGTGACGGAAATTGGCCCCGCTCTGGTACTGTTAATAAACTTGTCAGCTTGGTTATCTGGCTTTTGATCTCCTTGTTCTCTTCTACCAACTGTGTCAATGCAACCTCAAATTTTTGATTAGTTGTACCTTGTCCCTCTATAAATGCATGTAATGTGTCTGATAAGGAACTTCTCTTAGATTACGCATTGTATGGAGGTGCAGGGTATGACCTAGGTGGTTGTGTCTGTGAGCGTGTAGGTTGGTCTACTTCGGACCTCCAGCCTAAGTTAGGGTGATCTCTCCAGCCAGAATTGTAAGCGTTAGAGAATGGTGAGTAAGGCTTCTTGTACATCCCTAAGGCGTTACATTGTTCCTCATAAACCCCTCATCTTAGTCAAGGTCAGGCAATCCCGTGCTAAGTGTTCAACTCCTCCGAATATAAAACAGGCGTCCTGTAGCTCAACTCTGGCAACAGTATGTGTGGGCCTACCATCCTTGGTCTTAAGTGCCTCTAACTCCCTAGTCATTCTATCCAATTGAGCTCTAAGGTTGTCTTTTTCCCTAAGTTGATAGACTCCAGCTGGGCGTGTTCTATCCGTGCTCTCAGTAGCACTTGGACCAGTCCAAGTATGAGCCTTTTTAGCCAGGTCATTCAGGTACTCAATGGCATTGTCAGGGTCCTTATGCAAAAATTTCCATTACACATCATCTCAACGAACTGACGCTCTCTACTGGTGAGTCCCTCATAAAAATTACTGACTAAGCGCCAACTCTCATACCCATGGTGTGGGCATGTATTCAAGAGATCCTTGAACCTCTCCCATGCTTGATATAATGTCTCGCTATTCTTTTGGGTGAAGGTAGAAATTTGTCTCTTTAGACCGTTGGTTTTGTGGTGAGGAAAGTATTTATTAAAAAATGCTTGGGTCATCACCTCCCACGAACCTATAGACCTTGGTCGCAAAAAGTATAGCCAACTCTTCGCTTTTTCCTTAAGGGAAAAAGGAAAAAACCATAGTCTAACCGAGTCTATAGCCTCAACTTTGTTGTGGAAAGTGGCCACAACTTCCTCGAATTCCCTAATGTGAACATAAGGATTCTCACTCTCTAGGCCATGAAAAGGGGGTAATAATTGTATCATACCTGGCTTAAAATTTAGCTTTGGTGTACTTGGTGCAAACATGATACATGATGGAGTAGCAGTGCGCATGGGGTGGAGATACTTCTTTAGCGACCGAACATGGTCATCTTCGTGATTACTCATGGTGTTAGAATTAGAAGTAGAACTTAATTTGGTCTCAATGTGAATTTGTGTGTGTTCTAAATTTGGGACCCTAATTAGTCTCCCTAAATGATCTCTATTCCAACTCACACTCCCCCAATGTCCTTTTTTGTTTTTTGCAATTTTTTTTAAGAAATAAAATAGAATAAAAAAAATAAACTGGACCTAAAACCTAAAAATAAAATAAAACAATGAGCAAGAAAGATAATACCCGAAACCTCCCTTGTAAAATGACGCTTGTTCCCCGGCAACGGCGCCAAAATTTGATTACCCCCAAACAGTACACGTGGTCAATTGCAGTAAAGATTGGGGTGTCGATCCCACGAGGAAAAACGATCTACAAAACAAGGTCAAGGAAGAAAAACTACGCGAAACTAAATGTAAGAAATTCTAGCAATTTTAAAATAGGAAATTGAATTTAGTTTAATAAAAATTAAGTTTAGAAATCACAAGGTTCCAAGAATCCCTCCTAGATTTCACTCGCCAACTAGTATTGATTCGCTATGATAACTCAATTATGTGTTTCACATCTCAAACAACATAATTGGAAAAATAGTCTTTAATGCACCAATATATTATAATGTAAATGGATTTTAGATTTCACTTTTTCTAGAAAGCACAAAGGTTGGTCATATGTGATATCCTAAATTTAAAATATATCCGGAGACAATAACTTGATAAAAGACGATCGCATATAACTAACCTACCGAAATCAATTGATCCTTAAAAATTCCACACATAAGAAAAGCGTGACTAAGCTTATATCGATAAGAAAAAGACAACCACCGGAATAATATCTACGAAGAAGTTGATGAAATCTTTGTCACTAAAATAACATAAACTCCTATATTAAATAAAAGTGAAAATCATAAACATCATTATTCATTGTGAAAGCATAAAACGAATCAAATACCAATTAAGTGTGTTACATCTAGGACTTCATCTCTTCGCCTTGCGTGGGGTTTAGTAACACATGGTGAAGGTGATGACAGCAATAACGGTGTAGAGCTTCATGGCAGCGCGTGGTTGATTAGCGATGCATACTCGGCTATTAATGCGTTGTGTGCCTCTCTTCCCTCTGTGTTGCTGTATTTATGGTAGAAAGAAACAACTCTTTATTGGAAACCCAATTGGAAACCAAATACAAATTGAAAACAAAATATAATTGAAAACCAAATATAATTGAAAACCAAAATATAATTGGAAACCAAATACAAATTGGAAACCAAATATAATTGGAAACCAAAATATAATCGGAAACCAAATACAAATTGGAAACCAAATATAATTGGAAACCAAAATATAATTGTAAACCAAATATAACAAGAAAGGTGGGTTTGGCTATGTTCATCCATATTACTCCTTTGTTCCACAAAAATTCAAAACTAATTTCCTTTATTTTTTTCTTTGGTTCTCTTAATCTTTGGCTTGAGTGTCTCCTGCTCAACTTCATCAATTTGTCTATGAATTTCCAAATTCGCCACGCTAATGCACTTTTGTCATTTAAACTCCAAATCCTACAAAAATACAAAAATAAAATAATTAAACTAAAATACGCTATTCGAAACACTAACAAATATAAATTAGGAGGTATATAATGTAATAATTATGTGAACATCAGGGATCATTGTCCAGCCACAGAAAATGGTCGTCGAACCTGGCCTAAGTTTAGTCAGTTACTATTGATGATGATAACTTTTGGTCTGACTTGAGATCTAGTCTACCAGAAATGGACAAAGATGGTTTGAAAGTTCAGTAAGAACTCATGAAGCTTAACTCAGACAACTCAGCAGTATCATCGTCCGACCACTCCTCGTGATGCACACACTTGACCACAGTTTGACCAGTTCGCTTAGACTAGCGAAGACATCTGCTGGACTGATCTACAGCGTAGTCCGCCAATGGCATATTACAATGGCTTGAAGAGTCAAAAACATGACGAGTCCGAATAATCTGTTGCCAGCCAAGATTATTTCTTCGCACGAAGTTTAGCCAATTTACAAGATTAGGTCGAGACAACTTCTCGATCTCTAAAAAGCACAAACCTAGATTGCTTGAACTATCGCAACATAAGCGATCTGAACTCTCATTAACAAACCGACCCTACGGTTTCCTGATCCAGTGAACTATCTTGTCTAAAGACCAACATCATGGCAACACAAAATAGAAAAAATGCCAACAGGAAAAGTGAAAAAATACACAAGTGCAAAATACTACTCAACATATTATATTTCATTGATAATACAAAAAATACAGAGTTTACTCCTCATCAGGGGAGGTTCAGATACAATGGAATTTTACTTGGCAGGAGAAGAAGCAGGGGATGTGTCCGCACGCACTGCCGCTCAAACACCCAAATCTTGATCACCCTCTTCTACTTATTAATCGGATGTTTTTCCAAACTCCGCAAAGGAAACCTCTCTGTAGTAGGAGAGGTCCCGATCAGCATGCTCCTCTTTCATCAGCTGCAATAGCACCAATCTTCCTTGCACAACTTTGTTGAACTCGAACATGCCCTGGGCCTTGAGGAGCTTCTCCTCACGTACTCTTGACTCAACGAACTCTCGCTCCAGCTGCTCCATTTTGCCCGACATGGCATTAGCTTTCGAATGTTTAGTACTCAAGTTGTCCTTGACTGCACTAAATTCATTTTGTGCCTGGATGAGTTGCTCTTCCGTTGTCCTCACACTTTTGGCATTGAAGTCAACATCAACCTCTAATTATTGACTTCAAACAGTCTACTCAGACTCCTTCTTGGCCTTCTCCGCACTCAAAGCATGCATATCAACCTGCGTCTAGGTTGCAGTCTCCTGAGCAAGTTGTAAGTCACGACGAACATGGTTCAGTTCTACCTCAGACTTGTCCCTCGCGGTCACCGCCTCTGCCAAATTGGACTCAAGCGTTTCCAAGCAATGTTCTAAAAAAGGCTTACACGGCCGCCTAGGCGTTAGAGAAACGCCCAGATTAATGGCTAGGCGGGGTGAAAAATCGGGTAGGCACCTAGGCGGGTTCTTTGCGTTTTTTTTTTAATAAGGTTGATTGTGTTTTTATTTTATTTTTCTTTCCCCTTTTTTGGAAAGAAACAATTTAATTGTTTTTTTATTCAGTATATGTCTGAATGTAGCAATTGATGATTACTTAATGGAATTTTCAAAGGATCTGCAAGAACCAATTTTAGTAATGTAGATTTTATCAAACATGAATGAGGTTATTCATGCAATTTGAAGAAAAATAAAAGAGTAGGTTTGGATATTTGTCAAATTCAACTTTGTATAAAGTACCCATCATGACCGACTTCAGTCATTTGAGTTTTAATAAATTTTGTTCAGGATTGTTAATTTTTCATTTTTATAAATTTTGCATATGTATCTTGGCATTAAATTGAATGTAATTGATAAGGTATTATGCTTAACTTTTGTAAATTATCAAAGTTCTAATACAAAACCTAAAACCACCTAGACCCCTGGGCGCTAGGCACCTGCTCGCCGCCCGCCGCCCGCCTAGCGCTTTTTAGAACACTGTTTCCAAGGAGGGCCTTTGAGCTTCCGATTTTATCCGCAGGCCTCCGAATCAACAACCGATTGAGCAGGCCCTTACTTATTTAAATATTCAATTTCGTGAAAAGCGTCATAGTACAGCTTCTGCAAATTCACAAACACTCGCTCCATGGTATACATTTTCTCATGAGCAGCCTCGACTTCCATCCTAGCGATGACAACTTGGTTAAGATATTCATGAGATGTTTTTGCCCCTTGTCCATGTGTTTTCCTAGCGTATCACCTTTGGCTTCGGAGCATAATTCGCAAGCCTGTCATTCCATTAACAAATGTCAACTTCTTGATGCCAGGCTTGGTTGCTCATCTTTAATAATCTGGGGCGAATAGACTAATCCACGCATCCGGGTGGAGGTCTGTTGGGACCGGAATCACGCCAGCACCGCCCTTCGCTGTCTTCACCGTATTAGGGCCCACCTCCTCTGTTTTTCCCTTACAACGATCAGCTCTCTCTCACGAGCCGATTCGAAAGTAGTTGACGAGGAATAGGGAAGTGAGTTATCTCTCAAACTTGCCGTCACCTCAATCTGAGGTTAGACCGGGACGAAGATAGTACGAGCGACATGGAGGGGACCTTTTGCCATAAGGTCGACGGTCAGGTGACTCTTCACAAGGCTGATGGGGACTCGCGATGCAGAGCAGGGTCATATTTGAAATCTTCCAAAAAAGGGATGAGTCTAACCCGCATCAGACGAAGCTACCATTGTTCATAACCTTCGCCTGCTCAGTGCTCAGCTTCCTTGCATCGTCAACCCCCACCATTTGTAGATATGCCTTCTCCAAATCGGGAAGGGAAATGGGGGCCTTCGCCTGAGCATCATGCCCCTCGGGCACAACAGTTTTTGCCCCAGCGAACGAATCAAGATCTTGCCCTGCAACTTTGTGCTCCCTCTTAAGGGGCCGACCACTTAGGAACGAGCTTAGGTACAGTGTGAGGCTTCTTTGAAAGCACAGAAGAAGAAAGTGTCTCATTCAACTCCGCTCTCCTTGATGGGCTAGGAATCTTAACCTTCGGGAGCTTCATCTTATTCTAAGAAGGTTCACCTTCAGACTTCGATTTTGGGACTCTAAAAAGAGTGGAAGCCTCATGCTAGTAAGCCCACAGTCCGTTGCACTTGATATTATAGATCTAGACGACATCCTCCACCCGCATCCGAGGCATGTCAAAAAATATTTATGCATGACTGTTTCGTCCTCAGAAGAAAGAGAATTCGTTGGAAATTTTTCTACAAAATCACGGTAAAAATTCAATATACAATCAACATAAGCGGGATCAAGAATAAAATTAAACTCATTCAGTTGTTTGAACTCCCGCTCGATCGGACAACCATCAAGCTCGAAATACTTCGAGTCCGCAAGAGCCATGATGCAATACTTCTGTCAGAACTTGTAATCATGAAGCAGTTTGCCAAAACAATCCGGCGACTTCAACACGCACACTGTGTGCTCATTTATCCGATGAGAGGTAAGCAATTTGATCACCCTAGGAGACACTCGGACATCAGCATCTTTCGCCCTAATCAGAATGGCAATCATCGTCCTGTACTCGTTTGGCACCAACTGAGCAGGCGGAATGCCGAGGTATGCCAGGAAGCTCAAAATTTCCTTGATGACAGGAAAATGAACGCCCAATTGAAGCATACCTTAGTGCAAGAAAATAAATCCTTTCAAGTGAGACTATGGCATCTAACCAGCGCCCAAAGTGAAAAAAACACCAAATAATTAGGGATCCTATACTTCTCGCGAAGGCCCTCCAGATTCGACTCGGAGACCAACCTCTCTTCGAAAAACTTACAGCCTTTGGCGAATAGTTCATCAGAAAACTGATTATGGTTTGCTATGGTAGAATGTGCAAACTTTCGATTGCAGAAGTTGAACAAACAAAAGCGCAGAAAGCGAAATGACAAAGCATAGTCTCTGGGATCAAAGGAGTAAAAAAACTAAGCTCTGCAGATAGGGGGATTTATATAGAAGCAAGGATTCCCGCCATTTTTTAGTAGTCGCATACCCAATTAAGGATGCCCGCCGCTCGAGAAGATGATTCAGATTCAATCATCATGACTGCCCAGTTCCTTCATGACATGAGGACCGTTGAGCTAGTCCACTAACTTGGGGGGAGTAGCTAATGATATACCAAATCGTCCAGTAATATGCACCGTACACGTGCCATGATGATCTCGTCAACAGAGCAAAGCGGGCCTAATTGCACACTCAATCTGGTAAAGCCTAGACAGCACGAAGCCCACTTAGGCAGGGTCCAAGAGGTTGGACCCAAACATCAGTGCTTTATCAAGCCCATATTTCACATGGTCAAACCCAATACCCATAAGACCAAATAAGGCAAGTATCTGGGGGATTGACATAAGACAGGTAGGCCAACAATACATTGACTCCTATCAGGAAACAATTAAACACTAGAGTATAAGTCGTGCATGGAAACTATCATGCATGGACAACACTCCACAAGGGAAGAATCCCCCACAGATCTAGGAGCACAAGTCTTGTAGGGAAACTATCCTACATGGATGACTCCTAGCTAGGAACGGATCTCTAGCAAGAGATCTTTCCCTAAACTACTCAACCAAAAGCCTTGCCGAACAAGGACTCTTGCATGCGCATGATAAATAGGCCACAATGTTGAAAAACAAAGGTACGCTACAAAATCGAATTTACAACATTACACATTTCTCAAGCCTTGTATGACTTCAGCGTTGGAGTGCCATCGGCCGCCACAACGGTGGTCTTTGGCTCACGTGTGTTCCCTATGCAGGTCAAGGTCAAGGAGAACAAGAATCGACACCATCAAACTCATTTTTTTTTATTTTGTTAAAATCTTGGGTTTTCTTCAAAACACACTCATTTCCTCGCAATGAAAGTTTTGATCAATTTCCTTTTCTTCATCCAAAAACTTTAAATTACTTCAACATGCAGAATAAGGGAAGTAAAGTGAAGTGGAAAGGCTTTTTCCCCTACCTTCAATAATTGCAAATTGCAATATATATCAAAATTTGCTCGTGTGGTTTATTGTAATATTTTCATCCCTGGATAAGAATAATCTTGGAATTAGTCTACACAGAGATGTCTATACTAGACTACCTAAATATATTTTACATCTTCAGTTACGATCTAAATTGGTGTTTGTTGTCTACCAATTGTAGCTCAATTGGTCGGGCATCCACTATCTTTGTGAGAGGTCAAGCGTTCGAAACTCACCAGTTAGGATTTTGTGATTTTTTTTGTCTGATTATTAGGAGCACATGTGTTTTGCCATTGATAAGCCTTCGGGTATTGAATGTAGCTGCTTAGATGGACTGGAGTGGAGTGAAGCAAAGCAAGTCTTCATACGAGGTGGTGGCGATTGACCGGAGCGAAAGCAAGTCTCCATGCGAGATGGATGCGACGAGGATATTAAGTGGCAACAATATTGTAGCCTTCAGACCTAGTTTGGTTAGCCCTATAGGGTGAATCATTTAGCCTTCGAGCATGGAATAATAAATATATTTAAAAAAAGGTCAAGACCCAATTTTTTTTTTTTTTTAAAAAAATAGTGTTTGTTATTTTTGTTAGGGATTTGATTCATTAAGATGCTAGCTTCTGTTTTTTCGTTAAAAAAAGAATAATAAAAAAATGCTTAATTCTGCATAGCTCATGTTTTTCTATATAAAAAAATGCATCATTAAGAAAATAATAGACTACAAAACCTAGATTTTGGTCACTCTATTTCAGTCAAAAACACACACACACAAAAAAAAAAAAAAAAAAAAAAGTTATCTATATTTGTTAATTTTTCCTGATATAATATGAAGATTTGTCTTCAAATATCATTATCTATTGGTATAGTAAGTCTGTAGTTAAGAATCAAATGCAAGCTTTCTGCACCAAAACTTCTCGATTTTAGTAGTTGCATTGCATAGATCAGAGTCTCTACCATAGAGCAACTTTATATCTAAGATTATTGAACGTATACACTACACCAAAAGGTCGTTTTAGCTACACGTAGATGCCCACGGTTCTTAGCCCTAAGGGATACTCCAAGGTTTGCAATTTTGTGGCACATTAGTGCGAGGTTTTTGATGGGGGAATTTTGTTTCCTGTTTTGAGGTAAACTATTCTCCTATTCGTACCAATCCTACCTTTTGAAGAGAATTACTTTCAGTTCTTTTGTGTCAACTTGGGGATACTCCAAGGTTTGCAATTTTGTGGCACATTAGTGCGAGGTTTTTGCTGGGGGAATTTTGTTTCCTGTTTTGAGGTCAACTATTCTCCTATTCGTACCAATCCCCTTGTGCAACTGTCTGGTTCTGATTCTAGACCACTTGTCAATAAGGGCATTATTGAAAGCCGGTATTCATTATTTGGTAGAATTGATTATTTTTTGATATTTTTCAAAACAAGATCTACTTACAAGTTTATGGATAATCACATTTTCCAAAGTATTTTCTAAAGTCCCAAAAAACTCATGGGGCCTCTATTTTCTGTTATATCAAAGCTTATTGTTAAGGAAATTTTCAAAAAGAAAGGATGACGACCGAAATAAAAGGATGGAAGCACTGAAGAACAATGATGTTGACAGATACCGTCAAATTTTGCTGGAGCAGCAGACCAACATGCCAGGTGATGCAGCTCAGAGGAATTCTGTTTTATCATCATTTCTGTCCCAGACAGAAGAATATCTTCATAAGCTAGGCGGGAAGATAACAACTACGAAGAATCAGCAGGAGGTGGTGGAGGCAGCAAATGCTGCTGCTGCTGCTGCACGATCTCAGGCATGTCTTTGATTTATTATTACTGTTGTTTCATAAAATTAAGCCTTTTCATTTCTATAATTTAACATTTTTATTTCCGTGACAGGGTCTTTCGGAAGAAGAAGTCAAGTCAGCTGCGACTTGTGCTGGATAGGAAGTGATGATAAGGAACCGGTTCTCTGAAGTGAACACTCCACATGATAGTTCATCCGTGAACAAGTAAGTCTGCAATAATTATGATAAAAAATTATTGAATTACCTGAGAAAAAGCAGCAGAAGGATTTTTTGTTTGGTAACAGATTTTATTTTGCATCATGTTGGACACCATTTGCAAACCATGTGCCATATAAAATACACCCCCTTCCAAAGGTCATTGCCTTCCAATAAATGAACACCGTGATTATATGAAGATTGTTGCTTTCCAAATATTAAAATTGCAGGCCCTGGAGCTGAAGAGGATGCAAACACCATTATATGAAGATTATTATAACACTTTGAATGGTTCAGGCTCTGCAGCAGAAGAACAACTCTTACCTCAAATGGAGCTGATTTGCTAGGTACTCTTTATAACTACATTAACTGTCAGTATGTACATAGAATTGATTAACAGTAGCGAACACTCTGGAAGTCGATGCTTCCCTCTGTTGATCTCGATCCCATAGACATTGCATATGAATTTCATGTAAGAAATTTTAAACTCAAGTTTTATGATTTGCAGGGTTTGGTCGGATTTGGTATTGGTCTAGCAGCAATGGTGTGTTTCATCTTTCTACTTATAATTGCATTTTCACTTTTTTCCTTTACACTGATTTAGACTATTGGGTTTACTTAATGAGACAGGGGAACCGAGCTATTGCAGAGATTCAGTTTGCAGATTATATTTTTCCTGCTTTCGATCAGGCAAGCTTATTGTCTGCACTTAAATACTTACAAAGTAGTTCTACAAATGTGTTTCACCACTGCTCCTTTACGGTTTTACCACAACTTTTCTTCTCACTTTACTACTTTAGAAACTTTTGTTGTATGCTAAAGGGGCTGTGGCAACTGCAGCTATTGGAGAAATTTTGGTTAGAGCTCAAAGGGAAGATGAATGCCTTAGTGGCATCAAGTATTGTGCCCTAGGGGACAAATCTGCTTTTCTTACTGATTAAGGCTTAATGCCTTAATGAATGCCTTAATGCCTTAGACCCACACACTTTAAGGCTTGATCTGATAAATTGAGTGTAATGAAATTTATTTGAGTAGTTTAGTTCAATTAAGAAAGATGCCTTTACTTTTACAAGACCTTTTGAAAGTGTCTGACATGATTTACGTGTTGATTATGGATTTTGCTAAACATTATCTTTTGTTCTTCACTAGGCTCGGGAGGCTTTCGTTCTGAATAGATTCACAAATAAATCTTTTTCAGTTCTCTGAAAAAGTTAGCAGCTATTACCATGATCTGGTGTTTCTTGAACTCAATGTAAATGTTTTTCATATGATTAGATTGAAAGAATATCAAGAAGGAGGAGAATAAAGGGGGTGGGGAATAAGGCCAACCAAGAAATTCAAAAAGTTATGTGGAATTGTTAAATGGAACCAACTAAGAGAATAGATATGATTATATTCAAACAAAATTCTTGAATTTGGGTAATTTTGGGTTACTGACCCCAGGCCAAAACATTATCCAAAATATGGCAAAGTTCACGTCCTGAGTAGATCTCTGAACTCTGAAAATTATGGTGGGAAATTTAGTTTAGTTTGACAATTATGAGCTCTGAAAACTTATGGTGAGAAGTATTTAGTTTGGTTTTCCAATTATTAATCTACATGCAATTGGATTAGATTAAATGCATTTGTCACTATTCTATTTTCGGTGCTTTTGCATTATTGTTTTCTTAGTGAAGTGTCACACTTTTCAGCTACAAGGAATAATTTTACTGTAAGTATGCTGCATTTAGTTCTCATCGTTATTTTCTATCGTTATCGTTGTTGTTTCAGGCAGTTGGAGCACATTGTACTTGTGCATTACAGAGAGGTGAAAGAGGTATTTGCTATTTCATAATATTAAGTGTGTGATTGATTGAATTGCAATTCCAGAAAGTCTTGAAGATTGGTGCACCATTAGTGTTGAGACCTAGGTACTTTCCATCCCAATTAGCTAAGGTCCTAGCGCCTAGTTTATGGTGGTCAGTTCTTTGTACCTAAGTAAGACCCTAAATTCTGAAGTAGGATGCTTACTACATGTGTTTATTTTGCTTTTGAACCAACCTCATATTTTATGCTAGAAACTGTTTTTGTATGTCATCAATTGATACTGCAGGGTTAGTTTCATAAAGATTATCCCATCACTTTCTACTGTCAATGCGGAATAGCCTTATCATATATTTTTGAAGCCAGATAAAGTCATGCAAAAATTTGTTCTGCAGCTTTGAAATTCACCGATTTAATTTTTCTCCAGAGGAGCAAGTCTGGCATGCCTCGTTTGCTACAGGCAGACCCCGGAGTGTTAACTGGAAGTGCTCAATTTTCTACTCCTTTGTCTGCACGGGTAGATTCGCCTGCTGTCATTCTGCAGGCTTCTTATGCTTCAAGTCCAAGCACTGCTGACTGGAATGGGCGGACAGCATCTTCTGAATTGGAAGATGTGGAATCTGGGGATGATCTTGGAACTTCCTCCCTTGCTGAAAACATTCCTAGTTCAGGATGTCAGAATGCTTCTGTATGCATGCATAACGCAGCAGGTAAAAGTGGTATTTGATAATGTCATGAATAATTAATCCTCAGAAATCTGCTCTCAATAATTCCATTATGTTTATATTGGAGAATTTTATTTGCAGAATTTTATTTGCTTCCTAATCTATAGATACTAGCTCCTGTCCTTGCTGCTTTTCAGGACATCTGAGTTCATCTAGGATTCCACTTGAACGAAGGTTTGATGGTGCTCCTTCTATTCAGTTTTCGGGCACATCAGTTTGGCCCGAACTTCACACCCCGAATGGAAACATCGGCAGCTTCCAAGAAAATTTCACTTTTTATAACCAACAAAATGGTACTGAAGAGATCGCTAGAAAATTGACAGAGTCGAAGTTGGATGTCTGAAACTTGCTCAAAGACGGCATTAGTGGTGAAAACCTGGTTTTTCCTGATAGGCATCTGCTGACATCAGTTTCTCAAGGACTAGTTCAGGTTTGCCGTCACCTTACACTCCTTTAGATGATTTGTTGTTCTCCATATGCTCAACTTGAGTTAGCAAATTTCAAAAGAGAATCTCAGGTACATTAGCATTGATCTTGTCTAAACAGGCCCTAAAGCTTCTATTATAATGTTATTTCAATATAATGGAGTCTTGGAAGAAAAAAAATTGTAAAAATGAATTTTGAAAGATGGAAGAAGGTATAACATTTGTCAAATTATAGGAAAGAAGGATTTTTGTTTTTTCAGCTGATCCCATATAAACTGATATAAGTTTTCATAATGATACCACCCTAATTGTCAAGCAATTTTATATCATGATGCGATTGTTACATCGACATATTACTATCAGCTTAGAGCACCATGTTCTGGTTTTTCCGGCATTGGTTACTGATCTCTGTATCTTGGTATAGTTTGGCTATGAATTTTTTATAGTGAAACCCCCAACTTGATAAGAGATTTTAATTGTGTTTTGCAGGAACAATGGAAAGATGAGAATGGTGCACGAGTGGATTACTGTACCTCTGACAAGTACCTACCAAATAGGGAGAATGATACGTTTCAGTTTCCAAAAGAGCCAAGTTTACATTTTGTTCATCAACCGTTTCAAGAAAATGTTGAATCTCACATGCCAACAGTCAATGGAAAGATTACATTAGATGGCTATCCACATTATAATGAATCAGGAGAGTTGAAGAAACTTGACAGCTTTGGAAGATGGATGAATACAGAAATTGGTGGAGACTGTGGTGTGCTATCATGCTCTTGCTATTGCATTCAACTGCATGGGTGCTTTCAAGCTTTCTCTTCGGGCAAGTCCATGAGAATAAATGTATTGCATATTCTTTGACCATTTGATGTAATTGTATAATCTGGTCAACTGACAAATGACAAAACGTGCACAACATGAAACAAAGTTTGGCACATTTGATGTAATTGTATAATCTTATTAATTACATTACTTTGCCTCTATTCATTTAAGTTTGGCACATTTAAAACTTATAAGATGTAATAAAAAGTCATTTGATAGCAAAAAAAAAAAAAAAAATTTGCCACGGCTTAAAATCATGGCTAACTATTGCAACGGCTCAGAGCCGTGGCCATGACTTGCCACGGCTTATAACCGTGGCTAGGACTTGCCACGGCTTAAAACCGTGGCTAAAACCTTTGCAACGGCTTATAATCGTGGCTAGGACTTGCCACGGCTTAAAACCGTGGCTAACATATATTTTTCCACGGTTTTTAGCCGTTACTGAGGATTTAGCGACGCCCCTACAGCCCACGGTTCTAAGCCGTGCCAATGGGTTACCCCCACGGTTTAAAACCGTTGCTAATGGCCATTTTTGGTGTAGTGATAACATCTAATTCATTTACCTCGGCTTGTTAATTTGTTTTATGTGTGTAGTTCTTAGAATGTGTCCTGAAAATTGGGCAATAACTACACACGTTATAGAACCTAAGGTTGTTGTAACATATGGAGAACTCTGCACTTGCTAGTTTTAACAGAGTTTTAACAGGGTAAAGTTGAAGGTATCTACATATTCGTGTTAGATCCTTGTTCCAAGTCTTGACATTCACATGCAAGAGAAGTTTACAAAGAATACTAGCCTATGAAAGGAAGACATGGCTGACTCTCTTTTCCATTCAATTATAGGAATAACAAATAAGAGTGATGAACATCTTTTTTGCCTTTTTGTGATCAAATATTAAAGAGGGCAAAAGAGAAAGCGAATTTCCAAGAAATATTTGGGATCTATTAATATTGTTGTGATTTCAAAGGGTGGATATTGTGGAAAGAGGACTTTGGGTTTTTTCTTTTCTTTTCATAAGTTGTTTTTTTTTCATTTGTTTGTGTTGATCGTCTGAGCAAAGATGTTTAGGAAAACATCATAGAAGATAACAACACTAGAAATTACAAGATCTTTGGAGCCTAGAAGAATATTTTGCATGATGTTTTATAGGAAGGTAGCCATCGATATTCATCTAGACAAGGGAGGAGATCCTGAGCATGTATGTTCTCTAATTTATTTTTCTTATGTGTGAGTTCCCTACTTAATTTGGATCTTTCATTGCTTATTTCTTACAAACATTCTTTTATCGAGTCTCAATTATGTGCTCAATGATTCATACAATTTTGATTCATTTGCAACAAGTATATGTGATAATGTAGTAACTACGTTTGTGTGAAACTCTAGAAATTGAAGAGTTGTTGGATCAACAAAGCTACAACCGACCAAAATATGTAAAGATTTCTGAATCATATTTTTTCTTATTTTGTCTCGTTATTTTCCAAATATCATATTAAGAAATAATGCAAAATTTTTTATCTATCAATTGTGGTCAGATGAAATAAGAGCCCCATATCCCTGCATTCAATTTTCTTAGGAGATCGGGGTTGTTCATGGATTTACGAGATAAGAGAAAACAAGGTAGGGGAGGGTTAGAGTGTAAATTAATTATGAGGGGGGTAAAGCAAGAGTGGGTAGCATCTAGAGGTTACCCATATGTAAAGATACCCAGTTCATATTTTTGAGTCTTTTTAGTTTACTCTATTGACACCACATAAAGTGAGTGGAAGTAGAAGGTCCATTGAGTCAATTTTACAGAATTTTGATTGAAAGACAATTCTGTAAATCAAACAAACAAAGCCACCATCTCACGCAACCTTTTTTTTATCCCTTAACCCATCCCATCCCAGATGCTGCCGGTTGGGATCGATCACATGACCTAGTGATACCATCTGCCATTGCTCAACCACCGAGCCATCACACCTTTGGCACCTCACGTAGCCTTTTGTTCTCATCCATTTCCTCAACCCCTCCACAATCAACTCAAGTTTTCACTTCCCAATAGTTCCCATGCCATACATTGTTGATCACTTTCTTTTATAACAATATTTTTATCTCTCTTAGGAAGAGTTTTTTTTCTTTCGGAGTTCCAGTTTCTAGTAAACTCGAACTCTTATTCTTAACTTCTTTTTCTTCTCCTCCCCTACTCCAACCCATTGTTCTTCATTATTTCTACCCAAATCTTTGGTTACTAGTTCCCAGATCCATCACCTTCTTTCTAGTCTCCAACAAGCACTATCTGGTGCCCTTTTGCTATGCGAAAAGTTCACTTCGCATATATGGAAATCATCCAGGAGGTAGAACACCACTCACAAAGCTCTAACATTGGTCTATTATTGGCCAACAATGCAAAAGGATGCAAACGAACTTGTTTGGTTGTGTGACAAATGCCAACGATTCGCTCCATATTCGCATATGCCAGGGCAGAACATGATCCTGATGAGCAGTCTGTGGCCATTTGCACAATGGGGAATAGATATTGTAGGTCCAATTCCAATTTTTTTTTAAAGAAGTGTCTCCTTGTAGAAGTCGACTACTTCACCAAGTGGGTAGAAGTAGGACCATTGTCAAAGATAGAAGAAGCCCAGATCGAACACTTTTTATGGAAGGAAATAATATGCAGATTCGGAATCCCTAGAACAATTGTCACCGATAATGGGTCCCAATTGAAGGCAAAAGGTCAAAATTTTATGCGAAACCTTGAACATAAATCACCAGGTTTCAACACCTTCTCATTTGCAAGCTAACAGACAAACAAAAGTAACCAACCGAACGATCCTAGAGGTCATCAAGAAAAAACTTGAAGCAGCAAAAAGATTATTAGTGTCCGAATTACTAGGCATTCTCTGGGCCTGCAGGACAACAAACATAACTCCAACAGGATAAACACCATTCGCCCTAACCTATGGGTCCGAGGCAATGGTGCCAGTCGAGATTGGCATGCCAACCTTCAGAACTGAATATTTCTGAATAGAGGAAGCACTTGTTGGACTAAATCTTCTCAAAGAAAGACGTGACATAGCTTCATCAAAGTCGTGCCCTATCAGCAGAAAATGGCAAACTACTACAATAAAAAAACTCAAACCCACACATACAAAATAGGTGATTGGGTACTTAGAAAGATCCAGCTCAACACAAAAAGAAACAGGTGCGGGATATTTGAACCCAAATTGGGAAGGGTCATACAAAGTGGAGAAAATCAATAGACCTGGAACATACTGGTTAGAAAATTCGGAGGGATAGCAACTCAAGAGGCCATGGAATGTAGAACATTTGAAAATGTATTATTAGTAAACTATCACATTCTAATAAACTTTCTTCTCTCGCACCAGCAATCTAAACTATTCAGAACATCAAAATCAGAGTAGGAAATTATTTATAAATTTTCTGGTCCAATCACCATGTCGGACCACGAAGTGTATCAGGCTAGTCAAGACATCAAAGTCAAACTAGGAAATTATTTATAAACTTTCTTGTCTGATCACCATGTCGGACCATGAAGTATATCAGGCTAGTCTGGACATCAAAGTCAGACTATGAAATTATTTATAGGTCTTTTGGTCTGATCACCATCTCGGACCACAAAGTGTATCAAGCTAGTCAGGACATCAAAGTCAGAGGTAGGAAATTATTTATGAATCTTCTTGTCCGTCACCATGTCAGACCATAAAGTGTATTAAGCTAGTCAGGACATCAAAGTCCGACTAGGAAATTATTTATATTGTTGAATAGAGCACCTACTTTGCATAGATTAGCCATACAAGCATTCCAACCCATTTTAGTGGAAGGACGTGCTATTTTTTTTTTACATCCATTAGTTTGTAAGGGATTTAATGCAAACTTTGATGGGGATCAAATGGTTGTTATCTTTGGAGGCGTCTATATCGTAAAATTGATTTTTGACGAATGAAAAAGACATATCTGGTAGAATCGTAACCATAGAATACGACCCTAATCGAAATGCAAATATTTTTCTCATACACTATAAGGATGGTGAGAAGAGATATATTTTCGATATTCCTTTTTATTTCTCATCAAATGAATGGCATCTTCTTCTGAAAATCCTAGCTATTCTTAGCATGATATGGGGGAATCTCGTTGCTATTACTCAAACAAGCATGAAAAGTATGCTTGCATATCCTGAGCATTTTCAGCAGACAAGGGGTGAAGCTGGTAGAGTTTGCAGATATTGAGGTTGAGTAAATCTTCTGGTCTAGTCACCATGTCGGACCACAAAGTGTATTAAGCCAGTCAGAACATTGAAGTCGGACTAGAAAATTATTTATGAATCTTCTGGTGAGTACATGCTTGATTCTTTGCTCGTCGAATCACCTCACAAGGATGATTTGAAACTAGCAGCAGAGGCACAGACAAGGAGCTGTGGATACCTTCGCTTCACCAATCTTCCTTGCGAAGATGATTCAGAAAGATAGCGGAAGGGACCAAATGATGATGTGTCTCAAATGTGTAATGCCTGGGGTGACACAGAGTTAACACCCCAGGAACACCAATTGCATCCACCAAGGCCCCACTCAGTCGAATCTGTCTCCCCACTGGGGCATCATGAGTGAATCCCAGTGGATACAGTAGAAAAATCCGCCCCAAAACTAGTTGCGGGCATAATATCTTAACAGCAGCGGTGGATGGAAACTTGGGAGCAGGAACAAGCGATGGATAGACTCGTCCCTTGAGGGAGAGTTCGTACTTCTTCTGCGAAATGTAAAAAGAAATTACAAGGTCCTATGGAACCAATTGGATGCTCACCCAGACCAGGTGGCATCACATAAAAGCAGGGTTTCTCAAGACTCATTGACCCAAATGTCAAAACATTCGAAGACTCCGACAATAAAGATCTTCCTTTACCCTTTGGAGAACCCAAACCATATTTTCTGAAGAGATGCATTTCAGGAACATTCTCTAGAACATCCATGGCAATGCTTGAAATGATGAACTCCAGCCTATACATAGGCGAGACGGTTCATGAAACGAGGCCAATCAACAATCATGACAACATTAAATGTCGTACGGGAAATAGGGAAACAACAGTTCCAATTGCAATTGCACGAGTCCATGTTCATCAAATTAATGGCACTGCACGCAGCCCCATTAACTTGAGGAGTAACCGTCTCACAATCTACGTCGTACACTCGGCATGCTAATCTTTACAACGAGGCCCACCAACGAATAGACCCAAGCAAGTACCCCGCCAGATCTAACTCAGTACAATACGAAGGCCTTAAGCGCCCATGCAACGCGGAACACCCTTCTAGCGAAATTATTAATAAAATCCAAGGTATCCGCTCTATTATCTCTTGTTCAGTGAACCTAAATAAACTCAGTCCGATCAATTTTTATGGCGGTCCGACTTCAAAATCAAAGCTTAGTCAGTTCTTACTGATGCCAATGGCTTTTGATCCGCACTAACCCTAGTCCACCAAAAGCGGATGACTATGGCTTAGAAAGTGGGAGCTTAGTCAACGCTCTAACGCCTGACCACAATGTCTTGCCAGGGATCATTGTCCAACTGCAAATAATGGTTGTCAAATCTAACAAAAGCTTAGTCGGTTTCAACCAATGATGATAGCTTTTGGTCCGCTCTAATGCCTAGTTCACCAAAAGCGAATGATGACGGCTTAGAGATTGGGGGCTTAGTCAGCGCTCTAATGTCTGATCGAGATGGCTCGCCAGGGGCTGTTATCCAATTGTCACCGAACTTGACCAAAGCTTAGTCAGTGACGATTGATTATGATAGCTTATATTTCGTTCTAATCCTAGTCCGCCAATAGCGGATGCCGACAACTTAGAAAGCGGGAGTCTAGTTAGCGCTTTTGATGTCTGATTGCGATGGCTTGCCAGGGATCACTATCCTTCCATAGACGATGATCACCGAACCCGACCCAAAGTTTAGTCAGTAGGTCGCTAATGACGATAGCTTCTAGTCCGCTCTAATCCTAGTCCACCAAGCGTAGATGGGTTCGAAAGTGGGAGTCTAGTCAGCGCTCATTTAACTTGATGATGATGGCTTGCCAGGGATCATTGGCCAACTACAGACAATGATCGCTGAATCCTATCATTTTAACACCTAGTTCACTGAGCGCAAATGATAATGGGTTTGAAAGACGATGGCTTGCCAGGGATCATTGGCCAACTACATACAATGATCATCGAACCCTATCGCTCTATCACCTAGTCCATCGAGCGCAGATGATGATGGGTTAGAAAGTGAGAGTCTAGTCAGTGCTTATTCAGCCTGATGACGATGGCTTGCCATGGATCATTGGCCAACTACAGACAATAATCGTCGAACCCTAACATTCTAAAACATAGTTCACTGAGCTCGAATGATAATGGGTTTGAAAGACGATGGTTTTCCAGGGATCATTGGCCAATTACAGACAATGATCGTCAAACCCTATTGCTCTATCACCTAGTCCATCGAGCGCAGATGACGATGGGTTAGAAAGTGGGAGACTAGTCAGTGCTTATTCAGCCTAATGACGATGGCTTGCCAGGGATCATTGATCAACTACAGACAATGATCGCCGAACCCGACAAAATTTTAGTCAGTTATAACTAATGACAACTTCTGGTCTCCCTTACAGCCTAGTTCGCCAGCAGTGGAAAGAAACAGTTTGAAATCACAAGGACCATCGTCCAATCAGATGCACATGCATGAACACAATCTGGCCAGTTTGATTGTAGTAGCAACGACAATTGCTGGCCTGATCCTCAGCCTGGCCCGCATTTGACGGGTTACAACGGCGGATCTCAAAAATGAAATTTCCATCAGCAGATCAAGTATACAACTTCCGACTCAGCACAACCTCTTGTCTAAAAGCTAGTAGTGCAGTAAGACAAAGCAGATAAAAGCTAACAGGGAAAGTCAAAAAATGCATAATGTTGTTTGATATGCTTTTATCATTGATAAGTCAAAATTACAAGGTTCACTCCTCATCGGGAGGAGGTTCAGATACTACAAAGCTCGATTTAGCAGGAGAGGAGGTAGGCAAGACGTATGCACGTGTCGTCACTCGGATCCCCTGGACTTCATCTTCTTCTTTTGGATGATCACCTTCTTCTTCTTCTTCTGATTGGTCGAAAGTTTTCCCAATTCCCACATAATACAACTATTTATAGCGAGAGAGGTCCTATTCGGGGTATTCCTCCGTCATTAGATGCAACAGCTCCAGACGCCCATGCACAACTTTGTTGAACTCGAACGTGCCTGGGTTTTCAAAATTTTTTCCTCGGGCACCTTCGACTCAACAAACTCTTGTTCCAGCTGCTCCAACTTGCCTCACAACGTATCAGTCCTGGTTTGATCGAAACTCAAGCTATCCTTCATGGTACTAAGTTCATGTTGCGCCAAAAGGAGCTGCTCTTCTACTATCCGCACGCTCTTGGCATTGGAGTCAACCTCGACCTCTAGCTGCTGACATCGGGCAGCCCACTCGGATTCCTTTTCGGCCTTCTCAGCATTCAGAGCTTGCAACTCAGCCTGCACCTTGGCTGCAGCCTCCTGAGCAGAACGTAAATCACGATGGATAAGGTTAAGCCTTTCTCAGAACCTATCCCTCGCGAGCCAACTCAGACTCAAGCGTTTCCAAGCGAATCCTCTAAGCCTCCGATCTTATCTTTCGGGCCTCCTTATCAACAGACAACTGAGTCGGCCTCCCTTCTTCAAAAAGCTTCTTTAGTAACTCAAAATTTCATGGAGAGCATACGAGTAAGACTTTTGCAAGTTCGCAAAGATTCACTCTGTGGTATACACCCTCTCACGAGCAACTTCAACCTCCATCCCCACAACGACAACTTGGTTCAAGTATGACATTCCCAACACAAGATGCTTCTACCCCTTATCCATACGCTATCCCAGCGTCATTCCTTCTTGCTTTGGAGCACAATTCGCCAACCAGTCATTCCACCAGCTAATATGCTCCCTGAAAGCATGAGAAATTTCAACCTCCTGGTGCCAAGCTTGGTTACTTATCTTTACCACGTCTGGAGCAAACAGACTGATCCGCGCATCCGGATGGAGGTCATTTGGGACCGAAATCACTCCAGCACCACCCTTCAATGTTTTCACATAATTAGGGCCCTCATCCACAACTTTCCCCTTACTTTCAGCAATCAGCTCCCTTTCACGAGCCGACTCGAAATCAGCTGAGGGGGAAGAAGGAAGTGAGTTATTCCTCGGACCCGTCGCCACCTCAATATGGAGATAAAAGCGAGACAGAGGATAATACGGGCGACACAGAGGCGACCTTTCACCATAAAGTCGACGTCATGAGACTCTCCAACAGGCCTAGGAGAGCCGCGATCCAAAGAGAGGCGATACCCAAAGTCCTTCAAAGAGAAGGGACGAGCCAATCCCGCATCAGATGAGGCTTCCATGCCCACCTGCAACAACATTTTGTTCAAAACTTCCGCCTGCTCTGTACTCAACTTTGTTAATCCTCAACCCCCACCATTTGTAGATACTCCCTCTCCAAATCGAGAAGGAAAATAGGGGTCTTCGCCCGAGTGCCATGCCCCCTCAGACGCAACAGTCTCCACTCCAGTGGACAAATCAGGAACCCGCCCTACAGTGTGGCGTCCCTCCGAAGGGGCCAAATGCTCACTAGCGGGCTTGGTGACAATGCGAGGCTTATTGAACGCATATTGATAGAAAACGCCACATCTAATAGTTCCTTCCTTGAAGGGCTTGGAATCTTAACTTTCGGGAGCTTCATCTTCTTCGAATAAGGCTCCCCTAGGACTTCGGCTTCAGAACTCTTAAAAGATAGGGAGCCACATGCCAATGGACCCACAGTTTGCTACGCTTGAGGTTAGAAAGACTGGACAACATCCTTTACCCGCACTCGGGGTATGTCATGAAATTTATCTAAGATTGCCTTATCCTTATAAGAAAGAGGCGTAATCGGGAACCTCCTTGCAGAAAACACAGACAAAATTTCAATATGTAACCAACACTAGCAGAATCAAGAATGAAACTGAAACTGACTCAGTGGCTGGAACTCTCGCTCGATCGGGCGACCCAAGCTCAAAATACTTTGAATCCATGGAGGCCAGGAAATAATATTTTTTCCAAAACTTAAACTCATCAGGCAAATTGCTGAAACAATCCGGCGATGTCAACATGCACACAACATGCTCGTTTATTCGAGGGGAGGTAAACAGTTGAATCGCCTTTCGAGACACTCGGACACCAGCGTTCTTCGCCCTAATCAGAATGGTGATCACTGTCTTGTACCCATTCGACACCAGTTAAGCGGGAGCAATGCCGAGGTAGGTCAGGAAGCTCAAAATTTCCTTGATAACGGGAAAACGGACGTCCGATTGGAGCATACCTCAATGCAAACAAATAAATCCTTTCGGGGGTGATAGTGGCGTCTGATCGACATCCAATGTGTAGAGCACTAGATCATCGGGGATACCATACGTCTCACGAAGAGTTTCCAAGTTCGACTCAGAAAGTGACCTCTCCTCGAAGAACTTACGACCCTTAGCAAAAAGTTCATTAGAAAGCTAATTCTGGCGCGTCATTGATGAAGGTACACACTTTTGATCACGAAGCACAGAAAGTGAAATGACAAAGTAGAGTCTCCAAGATTAAAGAGTAAATAAACTCTGCAGAAAAGGGGATCTATATAAATAACATAATTCCCACCTTTTCTCGAGCAGGTGCAAGCCCATTTAATGGAGCGTGTCGCTCGAAGAAATGATTCAGACTCAACCAATCATGATCGCTCAGGCCTCTACGACATGACTTGATAGATCGATGAACTGGCCCACCAACTCAGAGGGAGTGGTTGATGATACACCACACTGTCCTTTAGTTTGCATTGTATGCGTGTCACGATGATCTCTTTAGCTGGACAAACGGGCTCGGATGCCCACCAAATTTGGCAAGGCCAAGACAATAGTAAGCCCATATTGGCAGAATCCAAAAGTTGGATCCAAGTTACAACACCCTATTAAGCCCACACGTCACATGATAAAGCCCAATACCCGTAAGACCTATCAAGCAAGTATCTGGGGGATCTCCTAAGACAGACAGGCTAGCAACACATTGGATCTGACTAGGAAATATATCCCAGAGTATAAGTCACGCATGAAAACTTCCTTGCATGGACAACACTCTGAAAGGAAAACTTTTCCCACAGATCTAGGAACACCAGTCGTGTGGATAAACTTTCCTACATAGACGACTTCCAACTAGGAAAAAATCTCCAACAATATCTATTTCCCTAAATTACGCCACCGAAGGCCTAGCCGAACGAGGACTCTCAGATTATAAATAAGATACAAAGTTGATGGGAAAATGTACAGTACAGAACCCAATTTACAACTTTAAGCTTTCCTCCAGCCTTGTCTGACTTTAGCATCGGAGTGCCATCAATCACCACAACAGTGATCCTTGGCTCATGTGCGTTTCCTGTGCAGGTCCAGGTCAAGGTCAAAGGAGAGCAAGATTCGACTACATCATGAGTCATACAATGAAACCTTGGGAGATGGTCATAAAGCGAAGACTTAGGAGTTTCACCACTATTTCAGATAATCAATTTGGATTTATGCTGGGTAGGTCTACTATAGAATCCATCTTCTTTCTTAGGCAAATTATAGAAAAATATCGAGAAGAACGTAAAAGTTTGCATATGGTTTTTATTGATTTGGAGAAAGCCTATGATAGAGTCCCAGGGAATTAATTTGGTGGGTGCTTGGAAGGAAGAAAATGTCTCAATGTCGTGACGATATCATTAAGGATATGTATGAAGGGTTTGTAACAAGTGTTTGCTCAGTAGTTGGGATGTCCAGTGAATTCTCAGTATCAGTATGACTACATCAATGATCGACCTTAAGTCCATACCTCTTTACTTTGGTTATGGATGAGTTGACGAGACATCTTCAAGAAGGTGTACCTTGGTGCATCTTGTTTGCAGATGATATTATCTTAATTGATGAGTCTTAGTGAAGGTTTAGGCGGGAGGCATTACAGGGAGAGTTTTAGAATTAGTCGTTTGAAGATAAAATATCTAGTGTGCAACTTTGGTTGTGAATTAAAAGGGAGGAGTAAATTCAATTTAGATCGAAGGCGTGGAGGTTCCAGAGTGTGAAGCTTTTCGATATCTAGGATCTATAATTCAAAGAATGAGGCTATTGGAGAAGATATAGACCATATGATTAAAGCTGGTTGGACAAAATGGAGAATGACGTCAAGAGTATTATGTGATAGCAGGATGTCTGTAAGGTTAAATGAGAAATGATATAAGACAATTGTTCGACTAGCCATGCTACAGTTCTGAATGTTGGGCTACTACGGGACAACATACGCATAGGATAGCAGTAGCAGAAATGCGTATGTAAAGATGAATGTGAGGTAAAACCCGCAAAAATAAAATTAGGAATGAAATAATTATGAGATACTTAGGTGTAGTGCTCATAGATGAGTAAATTAGATAAAAGTGTTTAACGTGGTTTGGTCACGTGCGGAGGAGACCAATCATAATGCCAATTAGAAAATGTCTAGATTTGCAAGTTAGTAGAGGGTGTAGATGTAGGTGACGAGCATTGAAAACTTGGATGAAGGCGGTGAAAGAAGACATCATTGAGATTGAATTAGGCGATGATACGTAGGAATACTGCATTGCTTGGAAACCAAAATACATGTGGTCGATCCCGAGAGTATCGGGAATGAGCTTTTATGATGATGTAGTAGGCCTTCTCATGTAATTTTGGGAGAAAATGTTTTAAAATAAATGTTTTGGGATGATTATACCCAACAAACCTTTGTAACTAATAGTATTTCATTTTACTTAAATTCAAAAGCATTTACGATTCCCCCGGACACAAGTCATGCTGCAAAGCTGGACCTGATACGGGATTGGGGTTGTTTCTGGCTTGAGCTTTCCATCATAAACGGGCCGCCTCGCCTGATATCTGTATGAAGTAAAAACAATACCAACACAAACACCTCTTTCTCTTCTCTTCTCTTCTCTCTGCACTTCACCTCACCTCCCCTCCGAAAAATTGGTGCAATGGCGTTTCCGTACCTGGAGGCTGTTGTAGGTAAGTATTTAGGGTTTCTCAGCTCTTCCTCTTCTTCGATTCACATTTACTTGCTTTCCACTCGCTCTCTTCTTTATGACACTTCATTTATTCAAATTCTTTTTGCCCTAAATCAAATCTAACAAACCGATAAACAAATTTATTAGAATCTCTGTGATATCAGCTCGAGTGTTTTCTTGGATTCATTTTCATCTATTGAGTTGTTGATGGTGATGGTGAGAGTTTTCCATCTTTTGTAGGTTTTATGATCTTGATGTATATTTTTGAGACGTATCTCGATATACGGCAACACGCCTCGCATAAGCTTCCCAAGCTTCCCAAGCCTCTTGAAGGGGTGGTTAGTCAAGAAAAGTTCCAAAAGGCTAGAGCATATAACCTCGACAAAAAGTAACTTCATTGCATTTCAACTTCATATGCTTTGTAATATATTTTTCATTTCTATTTCATTGACTTTGTTTATTGCGGTTTTGTTAATTTTGTGCTTGGTTCATATCTTTCAGCTCCTTCAAATTTGTTCATGAATTCGTAACCATACTCATGGACACTACAATTTTGGCATTTGGTGTGCTACCTTGGTTCTGGAAGGCGTGTGTTTACTCATCGAAACGCATTAATACCCATTTCAATCATTTTTAAGAAAATATTAATACCCCTTTCAATCATTTTAAGTTTGCATTGCTTATATGTTTTGAATGCCACAGAAATCCGGAGATCTTGTGACCCATCTCGGCCTAAATGCTGAAAATGAAATACTCCACACTCTTTCGTTCCTAGCAGGTGTTATGATCTGGTCACAGGTGTGTTTATACAGGATTTAAGTCATAATCTGTATCTTAAGTATGTTCTAAGCCATTGGTACTGACATTGTTTTATACTTGCTGTGAAGATTATGGACTTGCCATTTTCCCTCTACAAAACGTTTGTGATTGAGGCCCGTCATGGTTTTAACAAAGTGCGTTCTTTAACCTTCTTCATTCATATCATATATGCTGTTGTTGGAAGTATTCATTCCATTTTCACTGCTTTGGTTTATTCAGTTTCTTGGCAAGTTGTCTTTCTGAGATGTTCATTTTATGCAGCAAACAATGTGGCTATTCATTAGGGACATTATCAAAGGAACCATTCTTTCTGTTATCATTGGACCACCAATAGTGGCGGCTATTATTCTCATAGTACAGGTATCTTCATTAGTGACACTGGATTCCCAAATTGTTTGTTAGAGAAATTTATTCTTGTTGGTCTCTAAGATCCGTTTGGATGATTTGTAATCTTCAATCCTTCGGTAAATTAGACAGTAAAAGTTTAGTAGAGATTTCTGTAATCGTACCTTGTCTGGTGAGGGAAAATAAAAAATGAAAAGAAAATTAAACATTAATGTTGATGTTTTGTTTCTGCAGAAAGGAGGTCCCTACTTAGCTATTTATCTCTGGGCATTTACATTCATTCTGTCTCTTGTCATGATGACGCTATATCCAGTTCTGATTGCTCCTCTTTTCAATAAGTTCACGCCGGTGAGTTGTTTTTCTGCCAAGATACATGAGTTCTCCTATTTTAGTGGGCATTGTGTATCTACAAAGTTTGATACATTGTTGGAACGTTAATTGTGTAAAGCTTCTAAACCTGTTCATTGGCTTTGTTGCAAATAGCTCCCTGATGGAGATCTCAGACAGAAAATTGAAAGTCTCGCTTCCTCCCTCAAATTTCCTCTCAAGAAGCTCTTTGTCGTTGATGGATCTACCAGGTCAAGTCATAGCAATGTGAGTTTTTAACTATACACTCATTTCTACCTTTTTTTCCCCCACACACTATACCTATTATGAACTTTGGTATGTAATTCGCATAATGTAATCACTATGTGGTCAAATCGTTAGTTGGACCCTAATTGGTTCAAGAGCGTTATGAGATTAATCAGGATAAGTTAGAATTAATCGGCCTAATAAACATATTTTCTCTATCCTTATAAGTAATATGTTTACTACAAATAAAAAAATAATGAATATTGAAGTAGTAAACATCACATTCCACAATTTAAGGAAAATTATAAGAAAAGAAAAGTTCAATATTAGATAAAGGCGCATTTCCACATTCTTTAGTTTTGGTTATTTTCTTCGATTGTTTTTCTCTTAATATATATTCTCTTTTATTTTTTCTCTCTCTAGCCTCATCAAAAACTCTTCTTGTCCTATGATAGAGTATTGATGAGGTTAAGGAAAATTATAAATAAAATATTAATTTTTCGTGCATTTATAATGTGTCGTCATAGACCAATTAATCGGTGAGTTTCTAAAGCGATTAATTGGCAATTTGGCGATAATTGGCAATTTGGCGATAATTGGCGATTTCTCGCTGTTTAATTGGCCAAAGATTATCCAAAATGATTAATTCAAAAAATTGTAACGCTCTACTAGCGAGAAGAGATTAATCACCCATTAATCACACATATAGTTATATTCTGATTCCCACGTTACACTCAATTTCCTTATTTTACTTTTTTCTAAGATTCAACTTTTGTGATCACAAAAGTAACAACCATGATGAGAATTTTTGTTTGACCTTGTACTCCCAATTTAGTTGGAGTCTATCATATTCCCATTTCCCGTTCATCTGAAGAACTTCATGTCCCATGTTCCTGATTCAAACCATAACCATTTGTTGTAAGCATTCGGTGTGGGAGTGTACTTACATCAAATTATTTGTTGTTATCAACAAATACATATGTATGATTTACAGTAACTTTGATAATCAATTTATACTTTTACTATTCTATGTAATGCATCTATATGTTTGAACTTGGAGCATTATGTATTAACTTTGGAGTTGGGAGTTTAGTGCCTTGATCACAATTTATTATCACTGAATTTAAGGAGATGCCAAATTTTGATATGGTATATGTAGCTTAAAACCCTTTACTGCATAATTCTCTTTAAAACTCTACGCTTTTTTATATGTTTCTATTTTTCTTTTCATTCAACGTCGGCATATTGTTTTTATTTGGTCTACAGTGTACGGTTCTTTATAATGTTCTGATTGCTTTTGCCAATACCAATTCAGGCCTATATGTATGGATTTTTCAAGAACAAGCGTATAGTTCTTTATGATACACTGATTCAGCAGGTATAGACACTTCTATTTCTTTCGTTGTTTTCTATTCTGATCTTTATTGATTGGAACCTTGGAACACTATGATGTATCTTCTGTACTCTGTCAATCAATTAATCAATCAATAAAACCTGGTGATCTACATTTTTCCTACTTGAAATTACATGATAAGATACTGTTTAGGCACTTCCTTTTCAAATGCTGATCAAACTTATGAGTAATTTAGTTAACTTTGTCTGTTTTTATTTTTGAGATGTATTATGTGTTTTGATGAGCCTCTAAGTTTTAGATGTCTATGAACTTTCAATCTTTATCTAGGATGTTTACCTTGACCTGATCAATCACTTGGTTTTCTTTCTTCAATTGTACTTGTTACCTCTCTACTTTTCCAGTTGTTAATACATTACTAGCGTTTGATTCATATAAAAAAGGTATGCATATTTTATTGAAATCATTCAGAGTACCAGAAAAATATTTCTTTGAAATCTTTATCCTTCTTTGGTGGAGCATGACTTGTTTACTGTAGGTTTTCCCTTTTACCAGAAATGCAGTTGAAAAAGGGGGAAAAAACAATGGATACATGGGTGGAAAATATGTAGGGCTATATCAAGAAAAGCATGAAATAACTTGGTTAGTTTTGAGGCGACGCGATGCCCCCCAGCCCACACCCTAATAAAATGATTTTAAAATATCTATTACAAACTTCGTTCTACTCATTACTCTCCTTAACATCCCTGCCATCATCTCAAGACTAGTCATGCTCTCCTCCGTCTTTGTTCTCATCTTAAGACAAGTCGTGCTCTCCTCCATCTTTGTTCTTCTTATCTGTATCGTTTTCTTGCTCATCAATGAGTGAAAATGTGGGATGTGTCCCTCGAACGAGAGGAAAACGTACAATGTAAGCACAAGAAGTGAGCGGTTGAGACAATCAGCTAGGCACAAGATTTCCTCGTCTTTGCATCACTATGTTAGACAATTGTGCATCACACCTAGGCTAGCCTTTGATAACACAATATAACCCTTTGATATGGTAGAATCGACTAATGACATCTGATGCAACAGTAGATGGTTGACAAGTCCTTGTCTTCATGTTGAAAGAACAACTATTTGTAGAAAAATCTTTGTCATACTTAGATTGTCCATTGTAATAACTTTAGATCATACAAAAACACTACTTTGCAAGATGTATTACAACCTTGACTCGTGTCACTCACTTAAAAGAAAGTAGGGGTGAGTGGGTGCTATCGACATTCAACAATTTTGATTAAGAAACTTCCATGGAAAAAGGTCCTAAGTTCAGCTTAGCTTTAGATGCATGAGTGGGAATTGACAAATGGCTTGCCACTGGTATCTTCAACATTAACTTTTCCAAATTTTGGTAAGTCTAAAGCTATGTAACAATGACACGAATATTATCTAATACGGGATACGTTGGGTATATGATACATTGTACTTTTTATCGCTATTATTTATTTTTTTAACAATAAGTTTAGAATTATTTATTAGTCACACTCATTCACTTGTAGGGCAATGTTGCTACTCATGTACTACTAACCTGCCGCCATAATATGCTTGTAACATTTGTAAAAAATTGAAAATATGTGAAATAGATCTAATTAGAGTATCTATGAGTATTCGATGGGAGTATTTGTGAGTGTCGACACGTGCATTTGCGTTTTTTATTTTCACGTCTAAATAGTGTTGTTTCATAGATCTAAAGCCTATGTGTCACAAAATCAGGATCAACGGAAGGCCCCTATTTATGCATTATGCACATTTCATCTATCATCCACATAATGTGATCTTTCATTAATTGGTTTTATATTTATTTTTATCTTTTGACCAAATTGGAAATTGAGAGTGCAAGAAAACACAATAGAGTGAAGACGTTAACTTATCTTAGTAAAGGACCACTAATTGGTTAAGAATAACATTTAAGTCTTTTGAGAACCTGTTGGCTCAGCCAGTGTGGCACACATTTTTAAGATGAAGGATTTTGAGAATATAGTGCCCCCCGTGCGCATGCAAAAAAAATAAAAATGGAAAACTACACTGTCTATTTTTTGTATACTCTATATTTATGGATTCATCATGAAAAATTAGGATGGTCTTCCCGCTCCTTATCTTAGGTTGTGAATTTAAATTTGGAAGAGAACCATTTTCAAGAACTATTTGTTTCAGAATTTTTTTTGTTCATAAATGTGCTGTATAACTTTAAAAAACTCCAGTTATCGAGTTTATTATTTTGGCATGCTTTCACATCAAGACCTTTACTTATGATGCCCCCTTGATTTTTCAGATGCATTGTTATGTTTTATTGTTTGGTTCATATAGTTGAATGATGTTTTGCAGTGCAAAAATGAGGAGGAGGTTGTTGCTGTCATTGCCCATGAGTTGGGGCATTGGAAGCTTAATCATACTATGTATTCATTTATAGCCGTTCAGGTATGTGAAGATAAGTCTTAGATGTTCACTTACTTTGTTTTACGTGCACAACTAATTTCATTTGCAAGAGCGGGTGTTTCAAATTGCACACTTTTGAAGTTCCCAAAATATGGAACTTAATAGATTCCTGATTGAATTCACATCCTTCTGTTGTTGATTGACAAGAAAAATAATGTTTAGAATGGTAAGTGCAAGTGTTGAAATGGGAATTTTGAATGAAGGGTGAGACAAGTGTGAGTGGACTGGAAATGATTGGAACTTGGAAGAACTTGGTGCATTGTTAAAAATGGTTGTTTTCATCCAGCCAAAACTCATGTCCCTGCATTCACTCTCAAAATTTTCAGTGATAGAGCTCAAGATTGGATGAACAACTATACATTCAGTATGATCTGTTCCTGTTTCCTTCTGCTTCAACTATACCCAAATTGCGATGCTTATAAGTGAAACTATTGCTAAACACATGAGACGATCCTACCCCCATGAAGCATATGAACTACTCAACTTATAATTAAGTCTTTGAAGTAGACATCTATTACTGCTCCAACTTGCAAAGTGATGAAAGATATTGATAAGTATCCTTACATGTGCTACACTGTAGCACTTATTATAATTAAAAGTGTGAACTCTATAATCTTTGGTTCTTGTTAATAACATCCTAGTCCATTTATAATGAAAACTTTTGATGGGGCAGCATCAATTTTCATGTGAGGTTAATCATCAACATATCTTTTTTTTTTTTTTTTTTTTTTAATCTCATAGCCTGTGATATGGTTATATATATATAGCAATAAGACCATGTCGCAGCAAAAATTTATAGATCTCTCTCACATAATGAAGGGTGACTTATGGATATTATTTCAACTCTCTCTTAGGCGTGGTGTGCTCATTGTCATGTCTGATGCTGTGTTGATTTGTATATAATGTCAACATGTTTCCACGTAGCATGAATCCATGCAACAAGCGTTTTGAGTAGAATTTTGTTACTAAATTATTATTTTTCCATGTTCATAGTTCAAATATATTATTCTTTATCATTAAAATGTGGATTGAGTTATATGTGTTGGACAAGGAGATTGCTTTCTTGACTGCGGTAGCCTCTATTTTGTAAATTGTAGTGATTTCCTTGGTGGTAGTTAGTGTTGGTGTGAGATGAATCCATCCTCCCTAATTAATATATTGTTTTTAATTGCCAATACAAGGAGAAGGCACACAAAGAAATAAGATGAAAAATATCTGTAGTGGGTTAATTTCTGAAATGGATACGAGTTGTTGGACACGTCAACTAGAAAAATACATCAATATAGCGACACGTCTATATCATAATATTAGTTGGTGTTCAGTTATGAAGTTTGTTTTAATAATCATTTTTTCACTGGAGATCAATATGTGCCTTATTATGTTCATAGCGTTTATAAAGAATTGAATCCCAAAATTTATGTGAAACAGTTGATGATCTTAGTCTGATGATCTTAGTCAGTTGTCCGAATATGAAAGTGACCAATATATTTGCATTGAGATTCTTTTTGTTGTTATTGTTAGGGCTGAACATGGTTTGGTTCAGCTTGGTCGGCTTTTTATCAAAGTGCACACCGAACTGAGAAATTTGATTTGCAAAATTACCAAAACCGAAACCAAACCAAGAGAATTCTAAATAGATTCAAACCAAAATCTGTGTCTGATTGAGATTTTCATATGTTTTGTATTTACACGAAAAAAAAAGAAGCTCTCTTGGCTACTTTGTAGAAGATGGAGAATGATATTATAGAACAACCCTTAATAATTGTAGCGTACGGGAACATAGTTAGCAATTCAGCATGAGGGAACAACAAAGAGTAGCAAACGATTTTTCTACTATTGGGTTTGGTCAAAGAAATGCAGGACATGGTTATATGTGATGGAAAAAGTTCGTGTACTATTTAGGTTTCACGATTTTATTTTAAAAAAGGAAAAAAAAATGAATATTAGATAAAAGAGTATGGCATAGACTAAATTCTTGTGAGGATAATAATAGTGATTGTTCCAGTTTTCAACTCAAATAAAGACTTAAATACCTTAATGTTAGTGTCTTTGATGTTTGGGTTTCCGCTAAGTTAATTTTGTGGTTTTTTTCTTTATAATTTTTACCAACGTTTGAGTAGCAAGTATATTCGATGATATGAGTTTTGTTTGTTTGTGATCAAATATGCACGAATTATTCCATATTGTTCGAAAAGGCGTAAATATAATATGTTGATATAAAAATTTGTTTAGTTATAGTACTGAGTATAATGCGTGAACTTGCTAACTGTAGGTGGAGCCTACACCAATTACGACTTTTATTTATTACTCAAATGCTTTGTGAGTGGTTCATATGTTGTAGACAATCTGTAAAGGGGCATGTTGTTCTGGCTTCTCAGTTTATTCAGATTGAACTTGGATGCAGATTCTCACATTACTACAGTTCGGTGGCTATACTCTTGTAAGGAACTCAAAGGATCTGTTTCAGAGTTTTGGGTTTGACACACAGCCTATTCTCATCGGACTCATCCTTTTCCAGGTATGAAATTTTTCTTTAGTGTGTGGTTGTATGGAGCTTTAAAGTGAAACTACTTTAATCTATAATCTATAATCGACATTTTTAATGCACGCACAAGAATATATGCTTACTCATTTAATTGTTTATGAAATGATTATTGTGCTTGTTTGTTTGTTAAGCTTTCTGTATGAAAGAAGGCAACAGCTACTTTGTAACAATATATTATAAAGTTGTTTCACTTTTTGATTGTGCCATTTTGCCAAGGCTTTTATGTTAACTCCACCTGGAAGGCTGGAACTAGCAGTGGTGCTGATGATTGATAAAAGTAATGCCTAGAAACTAGTGGTGATGCTCACAAGTGTGAACATGACCCCAACTCATATAAAGCTCTCCTAGCAGGACTTTCTCAAACATTTTAAGTATAAATATCCTTAAAATAAAGTGTACTCCATTTTAATGTTCCTACCTTTTTTATGGTAATGATTTCTCTTTATGTTGAAGACTTACAATAAGCTATGGAACAAGCTCCGATTAAGCTTTTATATAGTCATAGTTACACTGATAGAGAATCATCGAGTTTTTCAAAGGGATGTGGTTTTCAGCAAGGATTGTGATTTAGTTTTCGAGTTAATTCGGTCCCCTGATTTTAAGAAATATTTTGTAAAATATTTCCTTGTTTAGAAAAAAACGTAAAAATTTCGATTGTGATTTTGAATTTAACAATATAAGTTATGTATTTAAACTCTTAAATACTACATTAAAAGTCTCAAACGGCTCGTAGTGTCATACATACTACATATTACATAAGAATCACTCATATAACAAAATTTTGATACTAAAATAACATTATAAGATGTTAAAATAGGAAATATTTTGACATATTTGGGATTTCGAAATATGTTAAAAGATTTCGACATATTTTGGATTTCGAAAGAGATTTTGGTAATTTCAAAATAGGAAATATTTCGTGAAATTTCGACATATTTCGAGAAATCACATTTCTTGGTTTTTCAGTTATTTATTTATTACAAATATTATTTTAAACTTGGATTACAGATAGAATTGATCCATTTAGTGAGTTGTCTAAGAAAGGTTTCAAGGTAACTTTTTCTTCTTTTTTTTGTAATCCTTTTAACGTTGCTTATTTTTATTTGACTAAGGTTCAGACACCTCTAGCACTTAGTATGCGAATATCCACCACTTATGTTCTTATTTTTGCTGTGTAGTGTGCACTTTATTCCCCTTTCACTATATGACAAACATGTTTTCCTATTTTAAAAGGTTGTTACTATGTGCATCCACAAGTTCCACTTTTGAGCACCACCACCCCCCTATTTGAGTAACACCACCATTAAGTACCCTAAATCCATCATTTTTGCTCGGTTTTGAGCGAGAAAGGGGTGGTTTCTCCAAAACAAATTTGCTTAAGTAACAAATCATGCTGGGACGTTAAGCCTCAATCTTGCATGATTCACAATTTCGACAATTAAGGTTTTTTTTTCTCCCCGCTTTGTCACTTTATCTCTAAATCACAAAGAGTTGAAAATGATGTCTAGGAAAGGTAGACGAGAGGAGGTGGAGCTCCTCCCTAGAAATCAAGAAAAAAAATTGAGGGATTAAAGGTATTTAATGGTGGTGTTACTAAGAATTAGGGGAGTTGCCCGAAAGTGGAACTAAAAGGGTACAAATAGTAACAGTTTTATAGAAATGTCAGGGAACTTTTGAGGGGTTTATGATAACCTGTGTGTTTCCAATTTTTAATATGAAATAATACAGGTAAAGTTAATTGGGGAACCCAGTTTTGTATTTATCCATTTTTTTAAAGCCAAGCACAAGTCGGATTTTATTGATAAGTAAATCAATATATAAATGTGAGTGAGGAACTCGCTAAACAAGATAGAAAAGTAAAGTTACAAAACAAGTAAGGAATCCCTGCTGAACGTGAACAAATCAAGTGTCAAAAGTTCTGTATCATGTTTAATGTTTAAGAGTTGCTCTAACTTCGATCGAAAGCATTCTTCTACTGTCAGACATTATCCTGAATTGTATTCATTGTAACCAAGGATGCACGGACTCTTCGGAAAACCCCTGTTTTGAGAGTCGGATGCATGTTGGACACAGACTCGTGTTTGACACGCGTCCGACACGTATCCGACACGCGGTCAACGGTAAAAACACATTGACTGAGACCGACACAGCCAATGTTTTTTTTCTCCTTTTTTTCTTGATATTTTTTTTCCTTTTTCCTATTTTTCTTTACTGGTTTTCAAAAGTAGTTCTTGAAGAAACACCAGTTCTACTGCACTCAATTGCAATCACAAATTCGTTGATTCCTTCAGTCGGGGAGAGAAGTTGCTTCAATTAGAACACCTCTTCACGCCGTACTCAATCTGAGGGTTCTTGAATGACATTTTCATTTGATGGTACATCAAGCGTCATCAAGGTCATTTCTTCCCTCGCTCTAAATTAGATACAATACACAAAAAAAAAGGTATTTTGCTATATAATTTCTCTGTAATTTGATTTATCTGTTTTCGATGACTAATTTGCTCTTAGATACAATGTTAGTGAATCGTAAATCGTAACGTGTAAGATTTAGATTTAATCGTAAATCGTAAGATTTTTTAATTATAATATATATATATATATATAAAGGGTTTACAAAGGGTTTTCTTTTGGGGATCGTTTTTTACTTTAAAAGATAAAAACATTGTCTAAAAAATAAGGGTTTAAAAATGATTATAAAGTTCTTTAAGGGTTTAATTATAATATTTAATAACAAGTATTTGTTTAGGGGTACAAAAAGAATTTCTCTCAATTCTCATTCACAGACAACATATTCTCTCAACTCAAACACAAAGAACAAAAGGGAGTTCTCTCAAACAGAGGGTTCTCTCAACTCAAACACAAAGAACAGAAGGATAAACAGAGAGAAGTTTTCTCAAACAGAGGGTTTACAAAAAACAAAGAGAAGGACGTTCTTCTTCTTCTTCTTCAACAATCTGATTATCAACTCCTTCTTCAACAATCGGTCGAAGTAGCTTATTCTTCGAACCAATATGAAGCGAAAATAGCTCGAGAAGGAGCAAATCCGAGCGGATCTGAGCTGGATCTGAGGGATTGGCCTCGACAAGCAATGGATCTGAGTCAGAAACGAGGGAAAGAGCTCGTGTCGGAGTGGATCTTAGCCTGATCTGAGCCGGTAAGTGTTTGAAAATTGATCTTCTTCTTCCCTTTCTTTCTTCTTCTTCTTCCCTATCTTTGTTCTTCTTCTCTATCTTTGTTCTTCTTCTTCCCTTTTGTTTTGTTTTTTTTTCTCTGTTGGATTTCTCGCCTTTAATATTAATCGAACGATTGTCGTTCAATCGCACTTTAACGATTTCTATCCTAAATCGGAGACGATTCACTCCGATTTGGGTGAAATCCGATTTGTTTGTCGATTCACATCGTTTGCATGCCGAATCGATTTGACTCGCGATTTGTACCGATTCATACAACACTGCTTAGATACACAATTACACACTATTTTGAAACAATTTGTAAATTAGATACACTCCCCAGTAAATTTTGACTATCCGAGCATCTCTGTAAATTTTTCTCTCTCCTGTTAAGCTCTTCTCTTCCAGCTTCAAAAGTAAAAATTTTAAACAATTTTAAGCTTTAGGTTGTTTATGTTCATATGAGTTATAAAAAAATAAAAATTAATAAAAAGTAAAGTTTGACCGTTTTGCCGAGTCCTGATTTTTTGAAAATTGCCGAGTCGCCGTGTCCGTGCATCCTTGATTGTAACAATAGAATATGCATGGCTATGTGATTGTTTTGCTAGTGTTGCCATTTGAAGAAAACACTTGGCAGAGAACATGAGCTCCAATCACTGTTCTTGTCTTCATTTTTTCTCTCTTTAAGTTGCATGCTTGAAGTGTTTTTATTTTGTTTGCAGCACACCGTTACTCCTCTCCAACACCTTGTGAGTTTTGCTCTTAATCTCGTCAGTCGAGCTTTTGAGTTTCAGGTAAAGTACCTCTTACATTTGGTGGAATGGAAACAATATCAGCTGCTTTGATACTCTAGACTTGCTATATTTTGTTTTGTTTTTCAGGCTGATGCTTTCGCTAAGAAGCTAGGTTATGGTCCGCAACTTCGATCAGGCCTTGTGATATTGCAGGTGACTATCCCAATTTCTTAAACTTTGTTATCTAACAATTTCTGGTACTATCTTTCTATAGTTCTAAAACAGAGAAACAACAGCTTATATAGGGTGAAACAAGTCTTCATTGATAGAATAAGAAAGTTACCCTTTAAATAGCTGTGTTCTGCAATTCATCAAAGACACTACCTACAAATATTGATCGCTATTCAACCTAACAGCTGATAGTATTGTGATGCCCATCGAACTGAGGCAGCCCCTGTAATGAGGCGTAAGCCTCTATTTTTTTTGTTTACAGTTGATAAAATGCCAAGAAGATGGTGAAAAATAGGGAAAAAAAAAAGAATAACATATTAAGTGAAGCTGAAATATAATTATATGGAGAGTTTCATTCAAATGTCAGTGGTTCCAGTGAATATGTCCTTTGCTTTTGAAAAAGCTGGGAGGCAACAAAAGGACCAAAGCACTGCTATATAAGAGATGTAGGAACACATTCAAGAGAGCGGAGATCGCTGCCTACACAAACCCCGAAAAGAAACTCCAAAACGCATGGAACATGTATGTGAGCAAATACTGCATTCTAAGTCTCCTTTTAATATGGCATTCTATGCGTGGCCTAGGGTAAGCGAGGCGTTGGAAAATGTTGGGAGGGGAAGATGTTAGAAGGCGCCTTGGCGTCGCCTTTTAACTTTATGGCGGCTTCGACACAGGGCAATCTTCTTAATGCACATGAAGTCCTCAAAGGACCCATTTAGATCATTGATGTCATCCATGTTTTCTAGCATATTTCTGTCTCGAATATTCTCAATGTCCAAGCGAATGTTTATGAGATTGTCTTGATCTTCTTCATGAAGGTTGGGCTGATTGTAGTTAAGGCACGCCTCGAGGCATTTTTACAAAAGTTCACCTTGGCAATTTGATGAACAAAATGGGGTGCTTGCCTCATTGCGCTGTTTTCGCCTTGGTACACCTAGCGCTTCTTACATGGTTATTTTATCTTTATTTTTAAATATACATTAGTTTAGATAACTTCACTTAAATATACATTAGTTTAGATAATTTCACTGTAAAGATAAAAGCCTAAACCCCACTCTTTCAGAGGGCTTGAGTCGCTTGACAAATAAAACTTTGTTAGCATCAAGGGTTGAAGAGACAACTTCAAATCTTTTCTTCCCTCTTTCCATCAAATCCTCAATCCTAGCTTAGTTGCTAACAAGGATAAAAGAAGACTTTCATTGTTTTGTGCTCCCTTTTCTGCTTCTCTTCTTTTCATTGCCCCTCTCAATGATAAATCAATAGTTTGAGAACTAGTTTCCTTATGTTTTGATGTTTTTATTGCCAATTTTTGTTTTGTGTATGATTTAGTGGATTCTATGTAATTGTGCGGGTTTTTTTTTTACTTGTTATTATTGTTGTTGTTGTTGTTGTTGATATTATTATATGCTAGTATGCCACTATGAATCTATAATTTATTAAGAAAAGAAATCCAAAACATATTATTTACGAATCATGTGGTTAGTATGCTGTTGTGATTTATTAAAAAAAGAAGTTAAAAAAATAAGCTAAGTGCACTTCATGTCGCTGACGCGCCTCAAGCATTTGCAACCATGTGCACCTCGCCTCCACCTCAACTCCTTACCTACAGTAGTTGGGCGATCCGAAAGACTTATCACTCACACTTCCTTGAGATACACCTGGTGAAGGAGTTACCAATTTTCCTTCATATGCCTCATTTCGCTTGCCCACTTTGAGCACAAAATCACAAAGAAGTTTTAACCAACTGATAAACCTCTCAATGGATTGTCCTCTTCGGTGGCTATGATCCAACTCATAGCTTTATATAAAGATGTTATTTATTGGGATGACTACCAATGGATCTTGAGAAACCAAGAGACAATTGAGTCGCAAACTCTCATTTCCAATCTCCAGCTGGTGCAGCGTGACGTGAGGAAGGTTCTATGGATTAGGTCTTCTAAGACCTCCCCTACTAGAAAGAAAAGAGTGGCTTTGTCCACCATCAATCCCTCCCGAGTCAGCAACTATCTTCTTCGATCGGTACTTTATTGAGACTTAAGATGTCTTTTTCTCGTCTCTCTATTGACATGAAACCAAGGAAGATTTCAACTTAGGTTGTGCTAGCTCCTTTTTCAACACCACCTGCCTTCTCTTTGAACGAGATCCGCCTAACACTTCCTCAACTCGACTCCTTCAAAACACGAGGAACACATAGGTGGCTACAGTTCCCCATTAACAACCATGAATGTGAATGAACACTCCACCCATGTTTGCCTTTCATCAATCATCATCCACCTCGTCCATCTCTCCATCTAGTAACCCACCTCGTCCACCCATGGTGTACACCATCCTTCATTCCTTCCCCAAGCAACCATATTCGAGCTCCATGCTCCATCCACTTCGTAAGTTGGACATCTAAACGAAACCAAGGGAAGATTTGAAGTTAGGTTGAGCCACCTCCTTTATAAAGTCGACCGACCTCCTTTACAAGGAACCCATAGGTGGCTAGAGCTTCTTTGTCACCAAGCATGATGTGAGCGAAGGCTCCACCCATGTTCTGTATTTCTGTGTTTCATCAATCATCATCCAAGCAACCACATTCAAACTCCGTGTACAAATCGGTCACCCACCTCACCATTATCATAACTGAGACAGGCTGTAGAGTTTGAATCACTACTTTGATCATGTCTTGAGATCCTTTCATTTCTCCATCAAGAACATTTTGTTATCTATGGCACAAATAGTAGAAGCTTTCTCCATCAGCTCTGATTCATCCCAAACTGCACCCAGTCCCAACACACTATATAAAGAGACCCCCACCACCAAACACCAAGTCACCAACACTGTTGCTTCAATGCAACTCCATCCAACACCATCCTTAAGCTCTGATTAAATGCCCACAAAGCTATATCAATCAACATGCAATTGGTACCACTAAACACATGAAATTCCATTTAATCATTCTCCATGTCAAAATTGCTGCAAGAGTCTCTCATTCTCATCTTTTATCTCCATAAATACATTTTGGGTTTTTCCGAACACTTTGGCATTAGCTTATGATTGGCATCTCCTTGTACATGGCTACCCGTAGCCATTGGGTGTTCTTAGTCATAACTATCTGAGGACCCAAACCTTCTCTAGTTCTTGCAGCGAGCTCTCATAGCCATTTGATCTCTGATCGACAAAGAAGACTGATAATGTTAAGAACCTTCGGAAGCAAAGAGTGCCTCTCCCTAATCCCATGCCAACCACCACTCTCACCCACAATAGCATGATTTCAATATTAAAAGTCTGAAATTACCATCTCTTGCCCAATAATGACTTCCTCCACATGCAAAGAGTAAGAATGGAACCTTCCCTTTTCACCGATGCATATTATCCTCCATTTTTTTCTTTTTTGCATGTTATCCTCTATACTTAAGTTGTCTACCTCATCACTAGATGGAAACATGAAAGCCAACCACAACCACACTCACTGATTTTCTTTGAATATTTCTTTTGTTGTCAAAGATATTAATGCCTCGTTAGGATCTTCCCTAGAAGAAGGCCCATTAACTATGTTATTAAATTGGCGATTAATCTATTCTCGCTAGTAGAGCAGTATGATTTTTGAATTAATTCATTTGAATAATCCCTTGACAGATTTACCGAGTAATCACGATTAACTACTTTCAAAACTTAATGATTAATGGATTGAATATGTTATAAACCGATGAGAAAAAAATTAATGCCTTAACCTCATCATTATCTAGCCACGAGGCAATAGCAAGAGTGTGTGAAGAGGGTAGAGAAAGAAACATGAAAAAATAAAATAAAATATAAGCATATCCAAAGGAATAACAATCAAAACTAAAGAATATGGAGTCACACCTTTATCTAACATTGAATTTGAATTTTTAATTTTGTTATGATTTTTATTAAATTGTGACAAGTGATGTTTACTACTTTAATAGTTAGAAGTAAACAATACTTGGAAGGATAAAGAAAATATAGGTTGATTAATTTCGATTAGTTCTAATTAGTTTAGTCCCGATTAATCGCATATGCTCCTTAATCGATTAGGGTCCGATTAACGATTTAACTATATAGCCCGTCAACAACATTAACGATTGGGAAACATTCTAATGTCATCATCTATGTCTATGTTGTTGGGTTCAATCCAGGTGCAACCCAGCCAAGTAGAACTCATATGAGCCCATCACCTGCAAAGCTCTCACCAATGGCTTCTTACCACCACAGAAATTAACCTTCCTTGGAAGAGGTGCTATGCAAAACTGACAACCTCCCATGCTTTGGGTATCTAAACCCTTCACTTTCTGCACATGCTTTGAGAGGCTACCATCACCATAGTCGGGAGCTTATCTGCCATAACACAAAGCAGATCTAGAGGGAGTTCAGCTCAACCAATGTTTCTTGCCTTTGGAAGCCTCTCCATTGGCCACCATCCTTAGTCACCCCCCAAAAATCTTGTCAATTTTCCTCTCAGCAACTCCATATCCCAGAACACTTCACTGCCTTGAGATATATATGGACCTACAATTGATTAGATTCCACAACATCTTCACTTGGTCAGCTTGTACATACTTTACTGAAGTAGCTCTGGTTCAACATTTCTGGTTGCAGATCTGGCCAAGACATCTGAAAAGCCATCAAACAACATTCCTTTCAAAAACTGCTTGACAACCTTTTGAAAATACCTCAGGCAACAATAGTTAGATGGGACCTGCTAAAGTACACCAAGTGCCCAGGCAAAAATCCCAACTCATGTGAAAGCCTTTGAAAATCACCTACTTTAAAGTTTTCCTCACTACTCGTTGAATGATATAGCCAATGGGGTACTAGCTTAGTTGTGGGCTTGTGACGGATGGTATTACAAGTCCAGGGTTCAAACCCTACTGGCGACATTTGGGGTGGGAGGGGTTCAGGAATAAAGTAATAATAATAATGATAGTAAAAATTCACTGATATAAATAAGACTAGCATAATAATAAAAAATGTCTGTGGCATTCAATGTTGTCAAGTGAATATGTGACAACATTTATCATATGTTAGTGTCAAGAATAAGAACAACAAACAACAGATAAATATTCATGCACATACTAGCACAACATTACTGCTAAATTACTACAAAGTCATAAGTCTCAGAACACATAATCATAACATAATTAATCTCTAAACTCTACAAACAAAATTGATCATGCAGTCAACTAGCTATACACAAAAACATAAAATAATCATATGTTCGAATGTCAAACTTTCACAAACAGCCAATCATCTATTCATGTTCATCTTCACCAAGGGTGTCATCTCTTCATTACTAATAAATAAATGAAATTCTTTTTGTTAATATCCATGTGTTCAACTGTAACCGGGGGATAAACCTCCCAACTCTTCATAAGGTGTAAGCTTCAGTTCACACTGAGGAGCGCCTTAAGGAGTAGCGGCAGGGTGTTTTTGAAACCATTGTTGTTTGATCCCCTCGCCTTTTGTGAGGCCATCTGTCAGTGTCTCACTTTCAATAGATTTAATATAGATTGTCTTATCAGGTAACAAAATAAAACTAAAATCAAAAGAAGGCAAGTGTAACAGAGTAAAATATTGAGATTCGTGTACGTATTTCTGTTTCTGTGATTATTCATTGCTACCTTTCTGTGCATTCAGGAAGAAAATCTATCTGCCATGAATGTAGATCCTTGGTATTCGGCTTACCACTATTCACATCCTCCACTGGTTGAGAGGCTGGCTGCAATCGATGAATTGGATAAGAAAACAGATTGACTAAACAGCACGGATGTCTCAAGTGTTGCATTAACAAATGAAGAGAAAACAGCCCTCCTGCCACACCATCAGATTGTCTGATAAACTTTTTTGGTGAAAACTTTTTGCTTATCTGAACTAAGGCAGGATCACATACAACTAGCACGGTATTTTTATTTCATAGTACTAGCAAATGTGGCTGAGACATCATAGAAATAGGAGAAAGGAAATGACTGATTAATGCATAGAGATGTGAAATTCGCTGTTGGCTGTAACTATATTTTGACCCACCATGACAGACATCTATGATGGCTCAGCGTATTTGGGGATTAGAAATATATCCTTAGTTGATTGCTATGCTTGTAGTTTGTTATTCTAGTTGCCTTTTTTTTAAGGTTAAAATATTCATTGCAAAGAGCCTGATAAGAAGGAACAAAGACGAAGAAATACACCGTAGCTCAGAAACAATCAGTAAGGAGATGAATCTGTTTTGGAAGGCAGCCGTGACCTTTGCACCAAAAGATATTGAAGCTCCTTGCCCAAACTCATAGCATAAATGCCCAGATCATCCTGATAATTTGAGTGTCCTTGCACCGAAAAGTTATTCACCTGAAACGGTAGTTCATGAGATATGCTTTTTCATCATTATCAAATGCCAAAGCTGGTGCTAAACTGCTAAATAGTGACTTGGTATTGCCAGTTGCCATCTATGGCATTAATTATCAAGTTTCTGTACATTCATTCACTTTGAACAGGGAGAATAGGATGCAGATATTGGCTCATTGCTTACCTTTCTATTTATCCTCTACAATTTTTATAAACAAACGTTGTTCTCCAATTCATACAAAGAGCAACAACCATGGTTAAGTGAAGCCGGAACCAATTAGATTAAGAAGACTAGGTTACCCAACACCTGAGTGTTGGGATCTCTTTGGAAGGCTAAAATAAGTTTGACAGAGTGATAGATACATCGAACTTTGGATTCGGTCAAGGAAGTTGACATAGGAGCTGGAGGTATGCGTTCGGCAATGTCTATTGCCATAATTACTTGGTGCTTCATGAATGAGATTCAATCATAAACTATGGCGGACTACTTGAAACAGAAGCTGAAAAATGTTGCTCAAAGTAAACTAGGGATTTGAAAAAATTACTGTAACTCTGTATGTAAACCAAATGCCATTTTAGTACCGACAGATCTGATTGTTAATTGATTTCAGCTAAGATGACAATGGGGTGGTAATTTCTAGAAAATTTCGATCCAAAGTGTCTTCTTGTTGTTGTGTATGTTCATGGAGATTGTAAAAGGTTTTAGGCCGATTTACTGATTCCAATAATATTAAGACGCAAACAATGGAATCATTGGGTGATATAGCGTCATAAGTTTCGGCAAAGTTACTGCTTGTTGACATTAATTCAGTTGATTGGAACAAATATTAGGATTGATTTAGAAATGATATAAGAGTTATATATATGTTGGTGGCTTTGGTATAAGTGATTAGTTGCTTTCGTTGCAATGTCTTGTGGTTGTTTATTTTGGAAATTTAGGTGCAAACGATTCTCTGTGTTTGTATTCCAATTTTGTTGTTGTTTTCCACTTTAAAATGCTCTAGCAGTCTTTGGATATTCTAGGTTAATTTGAAATAAAATAGACGATAACACAGTAAAATTTAAATGACACCCTACATATAATCGCAGCACGATTAGCATTCCTAATCCACCAACCCTTTATGAAAACAAGGCTGAAAATGGCAAAAACTGATGAAGTTACCTCGCAATAAGATTGGTGTGTAGACAAAAAGAATATCCATTGTATTCCCATTTTTCTTAGTTGTTCTTCTCCTGACAGCATAGTTAGAAACGCCCACTTTGTTATTGTTATCTTTTGAGCCTATGTAGGTTCCCTCCATGGAAAAACTATAAATTGTATTCATGCAAAAAGCACGAAAGCAAACAACACCATGGCTGCTTCTGGGATTTCGGTGCTCGATGCACTTGACAATGCCCGTACGCAATGGTACCATGTGACCGCAATTGTAATAGCAGGCATGGGGTTCTTCACAGATGCCTATGATCTCTTCTGCATCTCAACCGTCTCCAAGCTCCTTGGTCGCCTCTACTACTATGACTCAACAACTGGCAAACCCGGTAAACTCCCAGTCCCAGTGAACAATACTGTCGTGGGTGTAGCCCTTTTTGGAACTCTCACTGGTCAGCTCGTCTTTGGTTGGCTTGGTGATAAACTTGGGCGCAAGAAGGTTTATGGGATGACCCTCATTCTTATGGTGGTTTGTGCAATATGCTCTGGCCTTTCCTTTGGCCATTCACCACAATCTGTAATTGGCACCCTTTGCTTCTTTCGGTTCTGGCTAGGGTTTGGCATTGGTGGCGATTACCCACTGTCTGCAACCATCATGTCAGAGTACGCTAACAAGAAGACTCGCGGTGCATTCATTGCTGCAGTGTTTGCCATGCAAGGTGTTGGCATTATTGCAGCTGGACTAGTGTCTATGACCCTCTCTGCGATTTTCCTTAGTTACAATCCAGCTCCATCATTTGCGGAAGATCAAATACTCTCAACACAGCCTGAAGCAGATTATGTTTGGAGAATAGTTCTCATGCTTGGTGCTTTACCCGCACTGATGACTTACTACTGGAGAATGAAGATGCCTGAGACTGGTCGTTACACTGCAATCATTGAAGGAAATGCTAAACAAGCAGCAGCTGACATGGGTCGAGTCCTTGACATAGAGATCCAAGCTGAGCAAGATAAGGTGGCTCAGTTCAAGGCAGATAACGAGTACCCACTACACTCCAAAGAATTCTTCCGTCGACATGGTCTACATCTCATTGGTACTATGAGCACCTGGTTCTTACTAGACATAGCCTTTTACAGCCAAAACCTAACCCAGAAGGACATCTTCCCAGCCATAGGTCTGGTAGACCCGGCTGGTAAGGTTGATGCACTCAAAGAAATGTTCCAGACATCGCGTGCTATGTTTGTGATTGCTATGTTTGGCACATTCCCTGGCTACTGGTTCACCGTTTTCTTCATTGAACGCATCGGCCGGTATATCATCCAACTTATAGGATTCTTCATGATGTCACTGTTCATGTTGATCATAGGGATCAAGTATGACTACTTGAAAGAAAATAATGGGAAGTTGTTTGCCGTCTTGTATGGGCTGACATTCTTCTTCGCAAACTTTGGTCCCAACAGTACTACTTTTGTTCTACCAGCTGAACTGTTCCCCACCAGGCTGAGATCAACCTGTCATGCTTTGAGTGCTGCAGCAGGGAAGGCTGGAGCCATGATTGGGGCCTTTGGTGTACAATCATACACACTGAGTGGGGAGACAAAGCCTATTAGGCAATCTATGATCTTTTTGTGCATTACTAACATGCTGGGTTTCTTCTGTACCTTCTTAGTTACTGAAACTAAAGGGAGATCCTTGGAAGAGATATCAGGCGAGGATGGCGGGAAAGACAATGCGACGGAAGTCGCAGATAAAAAGGGAAGTGATGACCTTTCATACGATTGAGATTAAACGAGCTGAGCATGAATAAGCAGGGTTAACTATTAACCCTGCACAGCTAGTTTTATCTTGATGTTTCATATTATATGTGAGATTAAATAAGACTAGTAGTGTAGTGTATGTACCCTTTGCTTTGCTTTGCTTTGCTTGCATTAATGGAAAATTATTGTGGTTTTTGATATATTAAACATAGCATTTTCTCTTAACCTCTATACATCCCTTCTAATGTACACCTTTCCACCCCAGAGTTACATGCGCCCGCCATAGTATCTTCCTCCATAGTGTGTGCTATTTATGTGCCCTTTTGTTAGTTATTGATATAATTCTTCATCCCATCGATATGACATCTACCGTGTTGGTTTTTGAAGTACCTATTACAAAATGAAATCCATACAACCATAATATACGTATCATGTGTGTTAAAGCAATGACAATACTTTGTTCCTGTGTTTGAAATTTACTGTTGCAACTCATGTTTTCCATTAGGGGTGGGCATCCCATCCCGCAATCCCGTTCCCGTCCCGATCCCGTCCCGTCCCGTCCCGATTTTTCCGGGTCTTAATGGGATTGAATAATTTCATCCCGATCCCGTCCCGTCCCGATCTAGAATGGGATGGGATGGGATGAAGATTTTCAATCCCGCCAATCCCGTCCCGTCCCAAACTAATTAATTAATATTAATTATTAATATTTTTATTTAATTATTTATTTTAGAATTGTGGATGCCCATATTTTTGTGTATGTAGAACATATAAGTTCAGTTTCGGATCCAAAGGGAAGGAAGAAGTGAGGTATATGTCTATATTGCATTGTGAATTTTCATCCATATAGCTGATTTTAGCATAAACCTGCTGAAATTTTCTGTCTAGTAAAATATCTCATATCCTAATGCAGCTAGTTTCCTTGAAACTCAGTGCTTTGAATAGATATCATCAGTAATTGTGGAATGCATTCTTTCCCCCAATATCATGCAATATATGAACAATTTTTTTTTTCTTTGCTTTTCGGTTATGATGATAAATAAGTAAATCATAGTTAGGTTAGTTTTGTAAGTGACAATTAATCTCATCATATTCTGCAGAGAAAATATGAAAATTTTAATTGGTGATAGTAGCATGTATGGAGTGTCTAAGAAATAATGTTTTCTAACATGGATTCTCGGGGCGACGCACTTCGATGCCTAAAGTGCAATAAGAGCTGAGGCATAAATGTAACTTGCACAGCTTGTGGTTATTCACTTGTTCCTATGAAAGTAGATGATTTGAAATATATGGTATAAATAAATCGTTTAAATAAATTTATGATACAAGGTATAAGATCATAGGAAAGAAAGACATGTTTCCTCTTTGGGATTTGATCTTTATGTTGATCATCGTTAATCTGGAATAGCTTAAAAAGAACAAAGATTTTAGTTGAACTTTGAGAATTTGCACCCTTCCTCTACGCGGTCCATGATTAGCACGCTGATCCCGTCCCGTCCCGATCCCGTATGAACGGGATGGGATAGGGATGGGTATATCTCGTCCCATCCCGTCCCGTGCCCACCCCTATTTTCCATTTACCTTCTTAGAGCATTATGTATAATTATGATTTGGTATATATATTATCAACAATCGATAAAATAATAATAATAATAAATCGAAGATGGTCTGTATAAAGTTTTTTATTACATACTTGAACACACATTATTTAGGCTGGATTAATATTACGTTTTTAGGATCCACAAACAAAGTGGTTTTAAGATATATTTAAAAAATACCCTACAAGCTTGAGTTTTTTTTTTTTAATTAATTTATTTATTTGGGTTAAAAGCATTAGGCAATATAATAATAACTAAGAGCTATTACAACCAAGTCTGTCGGCAGCTGATGTCAAGTGATAAGCATTATTATTAAGGTTTCTAGATATATATTTACATTGCTAAAAAGGAAGCATAAGAAGCAGACATTTAATATTATAAATGAGAGGGCGCCAGACCCAATGCATAGGAGAGAGCTATTGAGATTCGTCGTCCTGGACAAGGTTAATAATGAACGTAGAGTCTCCACAAATAAGTCTGATCCTCCATCGTTGAGATTAGATGAGAAGCAAAACCGCTTCCGCTGTGTATCCTTCCGCCATCATGTTGTCAGAAACTATCGCCATGTGGCAAGCAACAGAAGCCAGAACATTCTCAGCCAAGTCAGTTGCTGAAACTCCCATGATCCCTATTTGGTGGACTCAAAGAAACAAACAACAAAAGTGACAATATCAGTATCGCTATCAAGGTAGAGTGAAAGTGGATGAGTGCGGTTTACTTTGAAATTAAACATGTGTGCGCAGGCTGAGTGGATTTGTTTTTGGACAAGTTGTGAATATGAGAACCATTAACAGGAATAGTGGCTGTTGAGGCAAGGTTTAGGTCTATAGCGGAGCGAGAAACAATCTGTTTGTCCGTGATGGTTGTTTCCATAATGTGGGGGATCGATGGAAAATGGGGTGTGATTGAGTCTGATCTGGTTAGGAACCATTACTTGGACCAAGACTCCCAAGATTATTACAATGGGATGCAAAGGTCATAGGGGAGACTTTGGTATTGTTGAAATAGTTTGATTACACATATACTAGATAGTCACAAGAATGGCGGTAAACTGAGAAAACATCTCATCAGACTTCATCACATGGGCTTAATCCCACATGAATTCGAATACCTTCATAACAGAGTCAAGGTTGAGGTGTGGGCCAGCCCAATTAATAGGGAGAGGAGATAGAAGTCAGAATTGGAAAATAATAGGGCACAAGAAGAAAAGATGGAACATATATTTCCTTTTGAGCCTGACAAAAGGAGCAGTTGTCCTCAATGGGGATATAGATCCTAACTAGATTGGTTCTCGTGGGAAGCAAATTCTGATTAATCTTCCAGGGGAGGACAGAGCACTAGGAGGGGCTTTGATTCTCCAGATGAATCTCAACAGTTTAGAACCAAAAGTGGGAGGGGGAGAATGGAAGTAGAGCTTGCCAAATGACCCATGGTGAAAGCTCGCGTTGCACTTTTGACCGAAAATGCCCTCTTTTGTCAAAAGTCCGAAGGAGTTTGTCAGGATTGTTAGTGGGCCGAATTAAAATGTCTTGATTATCCATACCACCGGACCCAGGAAAAAAGAGTTGATAAGTTTCGAATTCCATTGGGAGTGGACCTCCATGAGGAGAGGTCCAAAGGTCCCAAATAAAACGTGGAAGGTTGAGATCGGTAGGGTCAGTGACACAATTTGCAAGAACAATATCTGGTTTTACCTAACAATCTAGCCAAATATTTGTTTGTTCCCCAGACATGATTTGCCAAATAAGAAATCGCTTCATTTTGAGCATAGCCATTAAGTTTCCCCTCCAAGCGAAGAAAGCCAAGGAAGGGGATTTTCCTAACTGGAAGTTACTCTTGTCTCAGAAATAGAGTGCCTTGAATTGGCTAGTTATGTGGTGATGAGGAAAGGAGAAAGCATTTCAAATGTTATTGACCAGTAATGCAAGATTTTTGTTCCTACAAGAAGGAATATTGAGACCCCCGAGAGTTCGGGGCAAACAAACTCAATCCCAAGTACAAAGATGTTTAGCCTTACTATCTGTCGCCTCATTCCACCAAAAATCCCTAGCCAGGTGGTCCAGATTTGTTGAGACAGTGCAAGGTAGAAACAAGGTTTGCATAGTGTAATGGGAATTGAATTGAGAGTTGATTTAATCATCATAGTGCGACCCGTTTGAGAAAGGATTTTGGCTTTCCAAGAAGAAAGTTTTACATTGACTTTGTTAATAAGGAATTGGAAGTCTGTAACTTTCTTCTTGGAAAACATAAGGAAAGATCCAAGATATTTATCTCTAGAATTATAGCTCCTAGCGCCCAGGATCCTATTAATCATTTTAACATATTTAGGGTGCACGTTGGCACTATAATAAACCGAAGATTTGTAACAATTGACTCCTTATAGCACCCCGTATTTTTAATACTTATTAAATTCTATAATATATCTTTGTGTGATTGTCTTTATGAAGTCATTGACATATGCTTGAGTTATTTGTTTGTCCATGTGATGTGTGGTTGTTTCTTAAGGAGGATTAATAGAAAATATATTATTGAATGATTTATTATTTGGACTCTAGTGTCGTTTTATTCGGTAAGTTGTTGGCTTATTATAGAATTAATTTCCTAGTTACCATCTCTGCCGAATCCCGGGACGAGATTCTTTTGAGTTGTATATATTGTAACACCCGTACTTTTCATTGACCTTAATAATATTTTTGTACATAGTGTTCCAATTTATTATTTTTAATTTCTTGTTAAAATAGTATAGGTGCATGTAGTAGCCGCGTGTGTATGCATGTCTGGTGTTTTGCTTTGTTTGATGTGAAATTTTTATACTAGTATAAAATCCGAGTAATTTTTCATCTGAAAATATATTTTAAATCTCATTTCGTTTGCCATGTCATTTTTAATATTCGCATGACTCTCTTACCTTTCGAATCTCGGAACGAGATTTTTTTAAGGTGTGTATATTGTAATACCCGCCAAATTATTTACCAATATAATTTTATTATCTTAGGAATTAATAATATTTATTTATTGGTAATATTTATTAATTGGTAATTGCTACAAATATGTATATATTTTATGATTTTAATTTAGGACCTAGGTTTAGGTTGGTGGTGGGTAAGAGATGAGTGATGGTTGTGTTTAGCTAAAGAAACTCTAATTAAAAACTCATTTAAAAGAAACCCTAGCCTCCTTTTCCTTTTGTATAGACACAAAAGAAAAGAAAAACCTACGTAGAAGAAAAGGAGGCGAAGATAAAATGTTTGCTTCGACTTTTTGATTTTCGACAAAATAGTGAGTTAAACTCTATCGAATTATTCAATCTTTGATATTGATTATTATTTGATTTTTTTTATATTATTCAATTGATTAAGATTAGGGTTTAATATAAATATAAATCCTAAATATGAAATTTTTATTGTATTTTTGTAAGAATTAGATGAGTTGAAAGAGAAAATCTAAAACTAGGTTTTTACTCAAATCCCGTAATAAAGACAGTTTTGCGTAGTCTTAGTATTTTTAGTGGATTGAGACCTTTTAGAGGTCAAAATACTTTCAAATTAAATCCATAGATTTATAACACACGTATGAAAAGCATGCCGTTGGTTTGGAGTTCAGCCAACGGTTAGATCTCACTCGAGGTAGAGAAAATTGTCACTGATCCAATTTTAGAAACTCTTGTATAACAAAATTTTAGTAGTAGAAGTTAGTGAGTGATTCTCCCATCTCTTATATTAATTATGTTAATTTAATAATGTTTGGTTTATGGGTTACATCTAAAATTTGTGAGTTCTACTCGACAATGGTTTGCATGATAAATTCCCATGGTAGGTGTGACATTTGATTTTCTTAGCAGATCATGTCTATGGAGCTGTAACAACTACCTTTCCAATGAATATCTTTAGAACAATCATATAGTCATTTGTTTGTGTTTGTGGGTTATTTTTTACTGATGTAATTGGTACTTGATGGAAGCACTACAATATCTTTGCCTAAATAAACATTGCTTTGAACAAAAAAAATTACATTTAGGGATTATATAGTTCATCATGCCAGCGTTAGTGTCCTGGTTATAACTACCCATTGCATTACCTGTTTTTGACTTGAAGGGAACTTGCTATAAAAAGAAAGGGCTTAAACTTAGCCCAGGGTATCTCTCCATCTACTTCATATACTAGCAGCATTGATTGCACACTTCTCACCTTACAACAATTCATACATGAGCTTGTTAGCTATATGAAAGTGGTTGGAAGGTGTAGTGTATTCTAATAAGGCAACGATGTATTATCAATAAGGCATCATTGTATTACCTTTTGGGTCTGAGCACATCTTATATAGAAGTTGATCAAGTACTTATCATTTGGATAATGTTTTCATGTACATTGTTCTTATATGACCTTATACGGATAGTGATTTTTCATACAGTATGAGCATATCTTATATAATATGAGCATATCTTATATAGAAGTTGATCAAGTACTTATCATTTTGATAATGCTTTCATGTACATTGTTATGGTCATGGTGACAGGGTCAGTCATAACTAGGGATCATGTTTTGATATAATGGGGCTAATTAGCATGCTAGGTGGTTTTAGCTACGAGGTTCATTTTGGGTGTGCTAGAGTTTCACCATGTAAATAAACTTGGGTATTAGTAGTGTTATGTAAGTTAGTATTTGTAATTTTACGTTATGACTTGAAATATGTGGTTAGTATGTGATCATATGATAAACTTGCATTTGATTGATATGCAAATTGTCTTGCTATGGAGTATCATTATATGGAATGGGTATGATCCATGTTTTCTGTTATGAAATTTTTTTTTATAAAAATGTTATTTGCTTCCCCAAAAGAAGGGGTGAATATTTGTGGTTGATGTGTTTATGGTTGACAAAGTGTCATCGTAAAAGAGTTTTGAGGATTAATTGATTTTTTTATGCTATTTTTCACAACTCCGAAAAACAAATGTGAAAAAAAGAAGAAATTTTTGTATACAGACTTGTTTGTATACGTGTGATATAATTTTGGGTATGCAGACTTGCTTGCATATCGATACGTCGTTCCATGTGAGTTCGGTAGTACGTGTAGTATTTAGGAAATGCTTGCCATGGATCGAACTTCGAGTGAGATAACATGTTTCTCGATGTGGCACTCCACTTGGAACATGTACGCTCCGAGTGGTTTCGAAGGCAAGAAAAACACACTTGGGTGAGGTGTGTTCGGCATAAGGAGGGTAGTGCGATTGTGGAAAAAAAGCGAGATTTTCATTTATGTGCATGATTGCCTTAATGGAAGAAACTAAATGCTCATTCGATCTTAGAATGAGAACTACATGTCTTCCTTACAGGTAAAATGTATTTGGTTGACCTTTAAATAATGGTGATTATGAGTATGATCTGTATTTATTTGAAAATAATCGAACTTATGAGAAACGATAAATTAGAAATTTTATTCATTTATTTCTAAAACATTCTGTGCAGGATGGTAAGTCTACTAACATTTTTTTGTCAGACTTACCACGTCTGACATTCACTTTGTAAGTGTTGGTAAGATAAATATATATTTTAAGCATGATAGAACTTTGTAATATGACTTGTTTGCCTCATGGAGGAACTACCTGTTAGTGACGTGTTATTTATTGAGTTGGAACATTTCATATTAAAGTATGTAACATATTTTCTTTATAAGGAAATTGAGATTACTCACACCAGCTACCTCGCTAACCCAAGTAAGTTTACGCTTCTTGAGTACGTTCTTATTGGAACATAGCCATTTAGCCTTTCACAGGTTTAAAGATTTATTAGCAGCATTACTGGAGTTTCATTAGTGGGGCTAGTGACGTCAGAGTTTCATGGTTAGATTATTTTGAGTTTGTTTTAACTTTCTAAATTATGTTTTAGTTGTTGCTGCTAATTGTTTTTGTTGTTATTGAATTTTCACGTCCCGAGTTTTGGGAAAACGGATAATCCTACATGGATTTTAGGATTTTCGTTTTCTCTATGGGTCGGGTCGTGACAAACCAGAAGCCAGACAATATTATTGCAGAGTATCTTTGACTGAATGGGCTTCAGCTAAATAGGCTATGCAGAAAAGCATTAGATCATCCGCATATAGCAGCTGACTGATCGAAGGAGAATATTTCCGAAGTTTGATACCTTGCTTTCGGCCTTCTGTTTTAGCCTTGTGGAGAAGGCATGAGAGCGCCTCTGCTACCAATAAGAAAAGGTAAGGAGAAAGAGGGTCACCTTGACGGATGCTCCTGAATGGTTTAATGGGTTGAAGAGGAAACGAGCGACGTGTAGAAGCGCTCATGAAAGAACTGATATAACAATCACATCCACATCTTCCTCCTATGTTGACCTGAAGACTTGAAAAATAAAAGTGATTGCACTCTGGTTTGCCACCAACTAAGGCATCTCTTATCTTATTGACTTTCTCTCCTTCGTGCACTGAACCAGAAGTAAAGAAATGTCCATTTGGCATCTCTATCAAACTCTTTGGACCATTTACTAATAATTCGGACCAAATCTCGATATATAAACATTTGTATAGATCATGGGTTTATCATACTAGTCATCAAATTCCAACAACAGAGCCAAAAAAAAAAAAAAATGGAAACCAAGTCTCCTCATATGATCATCCACCCAAGCCCAGCCCCAGGGATGGGTCATCTCATCCCCCTAGCTGAGTTTGCAAAGCGACTCGTCGACCACCATAACTATACCATTACATTTGCCATTCCGACCGATGGTTCCTCGACGGATTCCATGAAGTCATTTCTTGATCGTCTCCCCAAGAGCATAGATTACATATTTCTGTCACCAGTTAATTTTGAGAATGTCCCCAAGGGCATTAGGCCTGAAACACACCTATCCCTCCTCATGAGGGGTTCTCTGGCTTCGCTTCGCGATGTATTCAAGAGCATAACTCCTACTAAACGTGTTGTTGCTCATGTGGTTGATATGTGGGGTAGTGAATCATTTCAAGTAGCAAGTGAATTCAATGTTCCGCCCTACATGTTCTTCCCATCCACTGCTATGGTGCTATCATTTTCCCTTGCAATTCCAGGGCTAGATCAACTTCATACCTGTGAGTTCAAGGATTTGCCTGAGCCAATAAAACTGCCTGGATGCCCACCGTTTCCGGGCACTGATGTGTTCGATTCAGCTAAAGATAAGACCAATGATGCCTATAAATCATACACCACTCAAAGCTGTTGATGACAGCCGATGGTATTTTGTTGAATACATTTGATGCCTTGGAAGGAGGAGCACTGAAGGCTTTGAAAGAACTAGGAAAGCCACCAATTCACCCAGTTGGACCTCTCACACAAACAAGTTCAACAAGTTTAGCTGATGATCAGTCTGGATGTTTGAAGTGGTTGGACGATCAGCCATGTCGCTCTGTTGTATTCATTTCGTTCGGTAGCGCGGGGGTTCTCTCATTGGAGTAGATAACTGAATTGGCTTTGGGATTGGAAATGAGTGGGGAAAGATTCTTGATGGTTGTTAAGTCTCCAAGAAGTATGGAGAGCACCAACCCAACTGACTCTCTCCCAGAAGGCTTCTTGGATAGGACTAAAAGGAAAGGACTAGTGGTGACTACATGGGCACCTCAGATTGAAGTCCTTGGCCATAGATCAACCGGCAAATTTGTCAGTCATTGCGGGTGGAACTCAACACTCGAAGGCCTCATGAATAACGTACCGCTAATTTCTTGGCCAATCTGTGCATAGCAAAAGATGAATGCCGTGTTTTGGCAGAGCATCTGAAGGTTGCATTGAAGCCCAAAGCAAACGAAAAGGGATTAATTACGAGAGAGGAGGTTGCCAGAGTGGTTACGTGTTTGATGAGAGAAGAAGAAGGGAGGAAAATCAAGAATAAAGTGAAAGAGATCAAGGATGCAGGTACAATGTTGATGACTGAAAATGGATCATCTACTAAGGCGCTCTCTGAGATAGCAATCATGTGGAACAAGCATCACAACATCTGAACAGTTTTCAGTTTTCTTCTTTCTTATTGCATTGGTCATGTTACTTGATTAATAATGTTTGAATTGGTTTTGTTTCCATTGTAATGATATACTTTACATTTGGATTCGAAACTGAAGTGCCTTTAAGCAATGAGCAATCAAAATATAGGAACCAACTCTATAGATAAATGGCAATATGAAAATGCTAAAAATTCTTAAACCACAAAACTCATGGAGTTGTATCTATCGACTTCTGACTATTTCCTAACAAAAAGAATGTTGATATGGACACTGAAAAAATCATGCACATCCAGTATCATGTTGTCATCTAAAATAAATTTTTGTATTAAGTATTTAACTAAGATTAGCTTGGACTAAAATTACAATGCCATGGATTCAACATCATCAACTTCAACAGGAGAAATGTCAGAATCCAATTTAGTTACTTGCAGCTCACTTACATGTTTTGCCATGGATATCATGTCATGACACTTTGGATCTAAGCCTGTATCCCCTCGTTTTGTCAGCCCACAGATGTTCCCATGTCGATTTATAGAAACAGAAATGGGTGAGTTCATTTGAGATACTTCCTCTGAGGCTGCATCCACGATGTAGTGTCTACCAACCTAAAGGCCAAAGGCAAAATTTTATCCAAGTTAGGACCACAATAAGAGATCTTTTATTAGATTATTTTCTACAGACACAATGGCATGCTCCATATTGAATCAATGAGAAGAAAAGAACAAGAACAAAACGGAAGCGTACCTTGTTCCATGATAGCACTTCAAGAATGAGATGAGTCTAACGTATGTTTTTCTGTGTATCTCTCTGTAGAAGGGAATTGCAGAAGAAACAAAACCATACGCTCTACTGAGGACCATAACCCAGAAGTTATAACTGATGAGTTATCAGTTATTCTAACTTACCAATTTCTAATTTGGTCCCTCATAAAATTAGAAATTGCTCAAGTGTATCTACACATTAAGCCCGTGACATTTTAATACCTTAGCCCAATTAACCATATTAGATCACAATTTATTTAGGCTATACGTTAAGATAGCAATACACATTAAATGTATATGTGTGCCCACACATGTTGGATTTTTCCAACAAGCTCCCACTTGGGCCGCATATTCTACCTTAAAATGTGTATATCCTTATGAGCTCAAAATTTGTTATCACATATGAAGTTATTTTCAAACAATCTCGTCCATTGACTATACAGGTATAGGATTAAAAGAACTTTCATCACAATTAGCGCAACTAAATCCATCAATAGTCACGTATACCCATACAATCAAATGACATAGATCAATCATGGATCTGTAACATGGAAATTACATGTAACGTGATCTAAACGTGCCTATTTCCACTTTGTTATACTTTAAACTTTATTGAGATCGTACTTTAACACAATAAACTAGAGTGTGAATAAACTGAATACTTTATTTCTACAGAAAATACCCAAATACACAAAATGTGTCCAAAATCCAATATAGAGCAATCAAATATACAAACTCCCACTAAACCAAAATATCTTCAAATGATATAACACCCATATGAGCAGTGTGCTCATGAAAGACCTTAGGTGGTAATCCCTTAGTAAGCGGATCCGCAATCATGGAGTTTGTCCCAATGTGCTCTATGAAAATCTGTTTATTCTGTACCTTCTCTTTCACAATTAGGAACTTTATGTCAATATGATCTGACCTATATGAGTTCCTGTTGTTGTTGGCATATAGAACTGTTGAGTTATTGTCACAATATAATGTTAGTTGTCTTTCAATACCACTCAGAATGCGCAGCCCGGTAACAAAATTTCGCAGCCATAATCCATGATTGGATGCCTCAAAACATGCTATACATATTCTGCTTTCATAGTGGAAGAAGTTATGAGTGTCTGCTTGGCATTCCTCCAGGAAATAGCTCCTCCAGCTAACAGATAAATGTAGCCTGATGTGGATTTCCTACTATCTTAGCATCCAGCAAAATCAGAATACCCTATGATTTCCAACTGATTTGATTTCTTGTATGTGAGCATGTAATCCTTAGTTCTCTGTAAATATCTCATAACCCGTTTGGCTGCTCTCCAGTAATCCAACCCAAGGTTGTCTAAATATTTGCCTAGCATTCCAATAATGAATGTTATATATGGACGTGTATAAACCAAAGGATACATTAGACTCCCAACAGCCGATGCATAGGGAATCTCTTCCATTTCTTTAACTTCAAGTTTATTCCTAAGGTATTGTTTAAGACTGAATTTGTCTCCTTTAGCTACAGAGGTGTCTCCAGGTTTACAATTTTGCATGCCAAATCTTTTAAGCACTTTAACTACATAGCTCTTTTGTGATAATGCAAGAATACCCCGAGAGCGATCTCAGTGTATCTGAATCGCTAAAAAAAAATAAGCTTCACCAAGATCTTTCATTTCAAATTTCTTTGATAGAAATCTCTTAGTTTCGTGCAACATGTCTTTGTTATTAGTGGCAAGCAGTATGTCATCAACATACAAAACCAAGAAGATATGTTTACTCCCACTGAACTTATGATACACACAATTATCAACTGCATTTGTCTCGAAACCAAATGAGACAATTACTTGATGAAATTTGTGGTACCATTGACGGGAAGGTTGCTTGAGCCCATATATGGATTTTTTTAGTTTGCAAACCATATTCTTCGGGTCTCCAGACACAAAGTTTTCTGGTTGCAACATATAAATTGTTTCATCAATGTCGCCATTGAGAAATGTTGTCTTAACATCCATCTGATGTAGTTCAAGGTCAAAGTGTGCAACAAGTGACATGATTGTCCTAAACGAGTATTTCTTTGAAATCAGAGAGAAAATCTCTTTATAGTCGATGCCTTCCTTTTGAGTGAAGCCTTTAGCTACAAAACGAGCTTTATATCTCTCCACATTACCTTTTGAATCCCTCTTGATTTTGAATATCCATTTACAACCAATGGACTTTGTATTTTTAGGTAATAAAACAAGATCCCAAACTCGATTGTCTTGCATAGACTTGTACTCCTCATTCATAGCATCTATCCACTTTTGAGAGTTAGAATCCTGCATGGCTTGATGGAAGTTGATTGGATCATTTTCCTCATGTTCTTGGAAAAAAACTATGTTATCATCCGGAATAACATATCTCCATTCTCTCATGGATCTCCTTAATGGCATTTGTCCTTGAGATTGTTGAGTTTGTTCCTCTGGAACATTTACTTCAATTTGAACAGGGAGTTGTTCAACATTGTCTTGTTGAGGTTCCAGATCTGCTTCTTGATCAATGACAGGTACATAAACGTGTACATTGTCAAAAACAGTAGTAGGACTCGAAACCGATTCCTCCTCAAAGACAATGTTTTTTACCTTATTTCTCCCCCCAAACTCAACATCCTCAAAAAATGTCGCAGTTCCCGTTTAAAAAATAGACCTAATTGTGGGATCATAAAATTTGTAGCCCCCTTTTTTTTTTTAAAATAAACCTCCAGTGGGGAGGGGAAACTATGGGATGTCAGACCTTTATTACTTAAAAAAATCGTGTACATCAGTCGGGGGTACATGACGACTTTACCTGATAAAAGAACCAATGGACTTACATCATAAACAAAAACAAAATTAAAAACGCCGTCCATGAAAGAAAATCCTATCTCATTCTAAGACCTTGTAAAAGCCCGGTTCACCAAATAGCAAACCTTAAATAATAAGGTCTACCACCAGATAAACCAAAACATAAATAAAAACAAGATCTATTTCACCAAGAATAAGGTTTAAACCAAAGAATGTTTAGAACTTAAGAGACCTTATTCAAGAGAAAGGCCAAAACTCACCAAGAGTTAAGACCTCATCATAAACAAACAAATAAGTGCACAACCAAAGACCTGAAACAAACCATTTGGCCAAAAATCAATAGCCTACTCAAAAGCCATTTAACAACCTGTAAGTTGATTACCTTGAAAATTATGCTCCAACCTATGCATAACAACTTGCATCTTACTAACAGAATTGCAAGTTGCAAGAGAAGCAACTTGCAAGTTGCAAATTCAAAATGCAATTTGCAAAACCTAAACCCAAGATGCAATCTTCCAACATAACAACTTGCAAAGACCCAAATCATCATACCAGCCCGGCATAATTATTTCCCGCAAGCAAGCAACCTGGCCCAAAATCACTTTGAAAAGATACGCCAGAAACGCAAAAAAAGAAAACAGAGCAACACTCTGTCCCGCACCGCAAGCTGGAAATCTGCTCTCACACAGCGTCCTGGAAGCATGTAAACTCTAGAATGCCAATGAACAATCTCCACACCGCAACCTGGAATAAAACAACATGTTGTTCCGCACCTGTAAATCCAAGCATTCGTTGTTCCGCAACTACGACATTCCAATATATTGACTAAACCCTGCCTATTATCACCGAAACTTCCTTTATTCAAGACCATGACGAACATAAGCCGTATGGCAATGGTCAAGCAACATCAACCCTGCCAATCGCCTAGGCAAGTCATTTGCTCCAAATGTGACAGTCCTAAAGTCTTTTTGTGCTCTATCGGCTAGCGCATCCGCCACAACATTGGCCTCTCTGTAAATATGTTTGCATTCTATCGACATTTTTTCCGCCATCAACTTAATTTCTTTTAAAATGTTCTCCAACTACCAAGGGATTTTAAATGTCTCTTTAAACCAACCACAAACAAGTTCCGAACCGATTGGACCATCACTTTTCTAAACCCCATTGAGAAACAAAGGCGCAAATGTTCCACAAGCGCCAAAGCTTCCGCTTTGTTATTGGAACCTTCCCCGAAAAATAATTGCTTCCCCACAACACAAAGACCCCTTTAGTATCTAATAATCACCCCTCCAGATGCCTTGTTTCTGCGAGATGATCCATCAACATTGAGAGCAACAAAACTTGTAGGAAGGAAAATCCAATAAACAATTCTAATGGCATTCCTCCTAACTGGTATCTCATGTAATCCCAACGCCCTTAAAGGGACTTTATTCTGAATGATTTGTTTCGGAATGATAAAAGTGTTTGTAGACCTCAAAATGCGCCTAATGTTTAAAATCACAAAAACAGAATTTGGAAAAGCATCTTCATAGACACACTTACATCTTTGCTTCCAAATTTCCCATAAAATAAACATAGGAGTCATGAAGTATAACACCCCTGTTTGTGACTTCATCTTGGCCCTTTTGAACCAAATCAGTAAAACCGTAGAAATCTCTGCTGGCTTCCTTATATGCACGTCAAAAACCCCTTCAAAATGGTTCCACACCTTTACTGCCAACTCTCCATCAAGAAATAGGTGATTCAGAGATTCCGTCTTCGGATTGGCAATACACCTGCATCTTGAGGCTAGGCTAAAACTGCATCTGTACAACTCCCCGTCCACTGGCACACCTCTTCGCAGAAGCTTCCACACAAAACCTGATATTCTGGAAGGAATAATGTCTTGCCATATCTTTTTACTTAACTCACCACTTCATGACTTCGTAACAAATCATACGCCGACTGAATAGAGAAAAAACCATCTGAATTCGGAGCCCAGACACATCTATCATCGCCACATCTCTCATCTCGCAATCTATCTGCATGGAGGTTTCGCGCCATCATCCTGAGAGTTGGGTTGATCAACTCAAATTTACCCGAACTCACTTCCCTCACCGAAGACCAAATACCATGACTAACTAAGTCCTTCGACCTTCTGAAAGACGCCACAGTATTTCAATTTTCCTCATAAAAACTGATAAAGCCCTTTTCCAATACGCCAAAACGAATTACTCAATACCAGATATTTACAATGCATAATCTCCTTGTAAAAAGGAGAGGCACCACATTTTATCACTTGACCACTCAAAGCAACTCTAGGCAACCAGTATTTGTTCCTCATGAAATAAGCTCATAAAGAATCCGAATTAATTAGGTTCCAAAGAGCCTCGCCACTAAAAGCTTTCATCACAACAGTCAAATTTCTAACACCCAAACCGTTCTCCTCCTGAGGGAAGCAAATCTTGTCCATGACACCCATTTTTTCTTCAACCTTCCTTCACAATCCCCCCAAAAGAAATCCGCCAGCGTGCCATTAATTCTTGATAGAACTTTCTTGGGCACACACATGACACTTAGAATATAAATAGGGATTGAGCTCAGAACATGTTTAATCAAAATCAATCAGGGGATAGCAATTTTGCTTTCCATCCCTGAATGTGTCCTTGAATTTTAGCAATCAACTCTTCAAAATAGGAAATCCTAACTTTACCTTGAAAAATTGGCCCGCCCAAATAAGTCAAAGGAGCACATTTAAATTGGAATCCTGTAAACCTTTTCAAAACCACAATTCTTTCCACTGCCGCCTTATCCTCCAGCATAAAAAAACTTTTTCCCTCATTTATTTTCTGTCCTAAAGCATTACAGTACCTTTTCAAAAATTCCATGCATCCTAGAATTGATGATTTTTTGCCATTTAAGAAAATGGAAGTATCGTCTATGTAGAGAAGATGTGAGACCAATCTGCATGCCCTCGGCGTATAATAATACCCAATTTTTCCTCTATTGAAAGTCATTTGCAATCCCCTACTGAGGACTTCATAGGCAATTATGAATAACAATGGAGAGAGTGGTCTCCTTGCCTTAAATCTCTGGAGGATCTGAAAAAACCTTTGTAGGTTCCATGTAGCAAAACTGAAAAACCACAAGAAGCAATACAGTTGGAAATAATATGGCAGAATCTACTGTTGAAACCAAATCGCCTAAGCACTGCGAATAGAAAATTCCATTCAAGTCGATCATAAGCTTTCTCCATGTCAATCTTCAGCACAATGTTGCCTCCAAAAACCTTTTTATGGATATCCCTTACCAATTCCTGCGCTAGGCCAATATTTTCACCAATGAACCTTCCTCTTACAAAGGCCCCCTGCTCTAAAGAAATCATATGAGGCAAGACCAAAGCCAGTCTATTGCATAGAATTTTACTGAAAATTTTGTAAATCACATTGCACAGACTAATAGGGCAAAATTCAGAGAAGGAACATGGATTCTGCGTTTTCGGAATCAGAGCCATAAAATTCACCATGAAAGAAGCGGGCAAAGCCTGCCCCTTGAAAAAATGTATAGCAGCTTCCCATATATCAAAACTCTAAAAGTCCCAACAAGTTTGAAAAAAATCCACCGTAAATCCATCCGGTCCAGGGGCACTATTTTTTGGAATATCAAAAACCGCCTTTTAACTTCCTCCAAAGACGATTTTTTAATCAACTCATCACACTTAGTGGAATTAAAAATCATCGGAATGCACTCTAACAATTCTGTATCCACCACACAATTTCCTTGGGAAGACAAAAAATTATGAAAAAATTAATTTGCATTGTCAAGAATCTCACCTGGTTCCGAGATAGTCCTTCCACATGATAAAGTAATCTGTGAGATGACCCTTCTTTTTTGTTTAGACTTAGTGGAAGCAAAAAAATATTTTGTGCAAGTATCCCCCTCCTTGTACTCTTTTTCACCTGATTTCTGAATCCAGTAAAGCTCCTCTTCCTTGAGAGCTAGTCTGTACTCCGCCTGACACCGACTCGGATTACAACAAGCTGTAACATCCCAATTAGCATCCACATTTAGCCCAGTATTGCCAATATCTTCCCAACCAGCCAAAAGAATAGTTTCCCACTGTTGCATCTCATCTTCTAAGGACCTCAGTCTGCTAAACACATTGCCAAAGACCGTCTTATTCCACTGTATAAAAGCCCTTCTCACCATTTTAAGCTTAACATCCACTTTATCAATAGGTCTCATACTGCCCATGTCAGATAACCAGATGCCTTTAATAAGATCAAGAAACCCAGGATGAGTCATCCACATATTTAGGACCCGAAAAGGTAGAAAATTTGTTCTTGTCTGAGTTGGCATGGAAACCAGCAAAGGAGAATGGTCGGAAAAGGTCCTACTTAGATGTTCGACTTTTGGACTAGACAAAACTATCAACCAAGCCGAATTAATGAGAATTCTGTCAAGTTTGGCCCAAATACGATCTATGCCTCTTCTATTATTGCACCAAGTGAGTCTAGGACCCGTAAACCCACAGTCTACTAATCCACAATTTTCAATATAGTCTGAAAAATTAGACATGCTAGCCAAAAACGGCTCTACTCCTCCAATTTTCTCTTGTGACATCAAATAAGTATTAAAATCCCCGCCAACCATCCATGGGAGATCATGATTGGAAGCAAAATTAATCATATTTGACCAAAGATCCCTTATCTCTTCAACCGAGCATTTAGCATACACAAAAGAAATAAAATAAACTCTCGAAGCAGAATCAGTTACCTTACAATGAATAATCTGATCCGACATATCCACGATCGAGAAGTCCAAACCTGCATCCCAGAAGATCCATATCTTTCCTCCGACCCTGTCATTCAAGGCAAATCCTGCTAGCTTGATCTTATTACCAATTTCCAAGTATCTACTGACATCAATCATAGGTTCTGCTATCATAAGAATTCTCACATTATTTTCTGTCACCATATTTTTTAAACGGCTTCTCGTGGCTCTATTACCAACCCCACGAGCATTACAAAACAAAAAGTTTTCCAACATCCTAAACGCGGGAGGAAGAAACACCCTTCTTTGTCTTACGACGTGTGACCGGAGGCATCGCCATTTTGACTTTTTGTTTATTAGCTTCATCACCTGATTGCGCCCCCAACTCAAGATCCTTGATAGCCACAGACTCTAGTCCTATTTTCGAAACCGACTTAGTCTCGTCAATATTTTCTGAGGCACTTTCGAAAGTATTAATATTCATTTTTTATTCTTTTTCAGCAAAGCGCGACCTTCTTTAACCAAGTTGTTAGTTGTATCAAGTAACAAGTTCAACTCCTCATTGATATTTGAAACCACTGGTTCCATCTGATATCCAACCTCCCTGGGTTCTATATGTGTACCACCTACGTGTTCTCCATTCGGCCTTGAGTTGCTACTTGAATCATTCTCATTTTCTTTCAGTGCGTCTTGGTCCTTATGCTCGATTATCATTGGGATAGGTACCCCTGATTCAATGCCTACCCGTTGTGGTAATTTGATCCCAAATTCGTCCTTAGCCATGGCTGAAACAGGGTCTGAAAACGGGCCTGAAACAGGGCCTGAGAGTTCTATTTTTGGTGATCCTATTTGCTATCGTTTTGTGGTTGGAGAAGTAGAGCGTGTCTATTCAGAATTGAGCACTTCGAGCTCACCATTTTGATACCCCAACTCCGGTTGTTGACACCCAAATTCAGGTTGACACCGCTGTGCACCAAACTGTTTCCCTGGGACCGTGAGAATCAACTCATCCTCTACCTGGGGGATTCGAGAGCCCTCTCTCTTTAAGATCTTAATTTGGCTGGTTTCAATTCTTTTAGTGACATCTTCAAATCCAGGACTTGTCGTCCCCGGGCTTCCTAGGTTATCATGATTATTAGGGTTTCCTTGCTTTGCTTTTTCAATCTCACTAGCTGTATATCCCGCCTCTTGAAGGCATTCCTCCGTTGTTTCCTGCACTACTATGTCAATGGCGGTAGCCTTGTCCTTACTAGTCGAAAAATTATTTATTTGATTATTCTCATCTTCAACATTGTTCCCCGTAAGCATCTCAAACTTGTTTGACAACAATAAATTCACAAGCTCTTTGGCCACTGGTTTCTCCGCACCCACTCCCTCATTGATTTCCTCCCCCATATTATTTTTTGCACCACTCGTGCCAACATCTAATTTTGTAACTTTATTTTTTTGAACCACTGGAACATACTGCTATTTGACAACTTTAGCTTCCACCTTTTGTTTCTCATTTTTCTCTTCGTTTACCACATGTGATGCTTTCACATTTCCCTTGAGACCTAGCTTTTTCCTGCAAAATTCTTCCTGATGTCCTAGCAAAGAACAATAATCACAATATTTGAACCCCGGGTATTATATTTTCTGCCAAAACCCCCTATTGTTAGCCCTGACAATCCAAATTCTATTGTAGCCCTTAGATCGTTCTGAATAACCAATAAAGTAGCTGCTGACTGTCTTGGAGTCCAATTTGTTTTCATTTGGCCTATAAGGCCTAGCCTCAGATGGACATCCCCAAATGTGAAAGTGCTTTAAACTAGGCTTCCGGCCTGTCCAAAGTTCATAAGGAGTCTTGGCAGCTGCTTTAGTTGGTACTCTATTTAGGATATAAGCTGTTGTTTTTATTGCTTCTCCCCAGAGTGATTCTAGTAAGGTAGAATGACTAATCATACTCCTTACCATATCCTTAAGAGTTCTATTTCGTCTTTCAGTGACACCATTCATGCTAGGTGAACCTGGCATGGTGTACTGTGGGATGATTTCACATGCCTCTAGGAATTTAGCAAATGGCCCTGGACATTGTTCTCCTGAACCGTCATACCTGTCGTAGTACTCTCCACCACGATCAGATCTAACGTACTTAATTTTCTTACTGAGTTGGTTTTCAACTTCAGTTTTGAAAGACTTGAATACATCCAGTGACTCTGATTTCTCATGAATGAGATAAAGATACCCATAACGTGAGTAGTCGTCTATGAATGATATCAAGTAACGTTGACCATTTCAAGAAGTCGTAGGGAATGGTCCACAGATATCCGTATGTATCAAATCTAAGACGTCTGAAAATCTGTTAGCACCTAATCTCTTTTGTTTGGTTTGTTTTCCCTTGATGCACTCAACACAGATATCTAAGTCTGAAAAGTCAAGTAAATCCAAAATGCCTTCTGACACAAGTCGTTCAATTCTAGATTTGGATATATGACCCAAACGCTTGTGCCATAATTTTGCTGAATTTTCTTTGTTTAGCTTGCGTTTAGTACCCCGTAAATTCACATGCAAGGTTTCATTATATGATGCAATAGTATCAAGCAAATATAGGTTATCAAACATACTTAATGAACCAGTACCAACAATATTTGAATTCAATGAAAGACTAAACTGATTGTTTCCAAATGAACAATTATAACCAGATTTGTCCAATAAAGAAACAGAAACCAAATTCTGTCTAAAGGACGGTACAACAAAAGTGTCTTTCAAATCTAAATAAAAACCAGATCCCAACAATAACCTAAAATGCCCTATTGCCTCAACATCCACCGGTTTTCCATCGCCCACAAAGATGTATCTTTCAACATCATTTGGCTTTCGGTAGCTTAGGTAACCCTGCATAGAAACACTTATGTGAATGGTAGCACCAGAATCTAACCACCAAGTGCATCTAGATATTGATCCTAAATTTACCTCAGAACAGGCCAAAGTAAAGAATGTACCTTTCTTGGCACGCCAAGCATGATATTGTCTACATTCTTTCTTTACATGCCCTAGCTTTCCACAAAAGAAACATCCTTGATTTTTTTTAGGTTTCTTTTGCTCTGGACCCTTAGCAGCTTCATTTTTTTTTCTTTTCTTGCCCTTATTCTTAGATGTACTTTCCAGATAAGTACTTTCAAATCTCTCTTGCTTCAACCTTTCCTCGTCTTGCACACAATATGAAATGAGCTCCTTACGAGTCAATTTCTCATTTTGACAGTTATAACTTACCTTAAACTGACTGAAATGTACAGGAAGAGATATCAATACTAAATGCACGAGTAAGTCGTCAGACAACTCGAGCTTTAGTGCCTTAAGTTTGGAAGCAATGTGAGACATCTCCATGATGTACTCCCTTATGTTTCCCTTGCCTTTGTACTTCATTGAGATCAAGCTAGCTAAAAGCGTGCTTGTTTCAGCCTTATCGTTTTTTGCAAAACATTTTTCAATTTCAGCAAGGAAATCATTGACCTTAGTTACCCCTTCAGATATTGCGCCTCTAAAGGCTTCCGAAATGTCATGCTTAATGATCATTAGACTCATGCGATTAGAGCGTTCCCACTTCTCAAAGTTCCTCCTTTATTCAAAAGAACGTTCAACCATAAGAGTAGCGGGTTGCTCTATCCTTAATGCAAGGTCTAGATCCATGCAGCCAAGAACGATGAAGATGTTCTCTTTTCAATCCTTGAAGTTGGACCCATTAAGCATGGAAATGTTGTTTGCATGCACAGATATTGAAGTGGCAGACATAATAGCTGTACAGAGAATTAACCTAATGACCATGCATGTGCACATCATAATCTAATTAAACAATCTGTAAATTCAAACATTTATGGAATACATCTCAAGATACCTAGCACAACATTAATATCAAGTCTTTGGACAATAATATTAACTTGTAAGTGGTACTCTTGGTGTGGTGATCAAATATTGACAATAAATCCTGTCAAACAATAAGTCTATCTTTGGATCGGCTTATTATTCACATGGAAACCTTATAATTGTCACATATGTATCACTATAAGTGTGTATGCAATTCGGCCAAATATTATCCTTCCTTTGGGACATCTAATATCTGCATGAACTCACAAACACAAACATCTTAACATTCTCAATAAACTAATCTACATGAGAGAGGGCACTTTGGTGACATCTTGTTTCAATTAATTCAATCAAATGTCATACAAACTAAATAAGTCATTAGATGCATCCCAAAAAATCATTTAAATTTAAAATTTAAATAAATAGCCTTGAGAAAAAAATAATAAATAAATAACGGACCTAAGTAATGTATCGGATTTACTTGATGTAAGGTCTATTATTAGATTTTCTGATTTTTTTTTATTATCAGGGTGACTCAGACAGATTCCGCTGGGTGCAAATAGCCAAAACAGGATGGACTGGTTCTCTGAACTGGGCCAGGGTGACCCATCTGACCCTGTCTCAACAACCCATCTAACCCAGACCCAACAGCCCAAATACCTTTGAATCAAGTTATGGCCTATAAGAATTGGTATACTATAGTTATAAATAATTAACCAATCTGGAAGCCCAAGACTCGACCCAATGACCTTTTTTACTTACCCAATATCTTGAAACAGACAGAAGACATGGAATAGGGAAAAATGAATCATGGATTCCTCACCCAATCATGGTTGGGTTAGCCGAAAATATTTGGATGTTGTCAATTTCATCCCAAATTTCACAATCTCTCAAAGAATCAATCATGGACCTTGCTCTGATACCACTTAATAGATTATTTTCTACAAACACAGTTGTATGCTCCATATTAAATCAATGAGAAGAGAAGAACAAGAACAAAATGGAACCTGACTCTGATACCACTTATTAGATTATTTTTCTACAGACACAGTTGTATGCTCTATATTGAATCAATGAGAAGAGAAGAACAATAACAAAACGGAAGCGTACCTTGATTAATGATAGCACTTCAAGAATAAGATGAGTCTTGATCTTCCAGTTGATAACGTACATCCCGAACGACTGGCCTAACACGGCCAACCTAACACAATCAAACTCAAGCGCGCTGGGAGGGAAAGCGAGTAATCTCCAAAGCACGTCCTCCGGGACCCGTCCTACTGCACTCTATAGTGGCAAGTGCGTGCGGGAGCTCACCGCACCTCAGCAAGCTTGCCACATGCAATAGCGTCCTCAATGTCAGGTGCGAGTCATCTCAAGCACCATCCAACTCACGAATGCGAACAAGCTCCTAAGCATCGGCACAACAGGCATTATAGCAGAGTAAAGACACTTATACTACTATCCACATGCACAAATGACGAGTCTATACAAAATCAAAGGTAACAGACGTGCAATCATAATCAATTCGGCAATTTTTATAAAGCCACAACTATGCCAGGGTCCTAACATGACCCAATTCACCACGATAAATTTATTCGAGTCAATTATCATACATGCTCAAGACTCAGCAATCCACGGTAAAACATGACATACTATGCAAACTCGAAAACGAAGCATACAAGTCCAATGTCCTTACACCAAAGCCTAATCACACCAAAATTCATTCACTATTCGATTTCATTCAAGTATATCATGCTTTCAGAAAACCCAATACATAATTCATTCACAAATAACCAACACAATTATCGAAATATCTGAAAACCCCGAATTTCGAATTTGGATTCAATTGTATACACTCGACGATATGAGGTAAAACTTAAATTCAGGATTTCAAATAATTATTTCTCAAAATAAATATTATAGTTCCACTCACCTGTGCGGAATGGGTTTTCAGAACCCAATTCCTACCGGTCGAAGCTCCTAACACGCAAAACCACGAATGCGGGACCACAAAATTTTTTTAAACTGCAAGGCGGACTCGAAGGTGAGCAAACTAGCCGAAAACTGGAAAAATAAATAAATTACAAGCGACGCGTGGCGGAAAGAAAAACTTACAGGCAATAAAAATTCGGCAAACACCCCGTCGAAACCCAAAGTTTGGCGAAAACTCGCCGAAACCCTCCCTACTCCGGTTTGATCGCCTCCAAACCGCACAATAGGCCGAAAATAGGTCTAAGAACACTCGAAGTCACGAATGTGCGGCTCACCCACGCACCCAAAGCCCGGATTCACGCCGAAGAACCCTCAAAACGGACATGCACCCTGATTTTTAGAAAAATCTGGCCAACACCGAAATCACCCTTGCATGTCGGGTCTACGGGCTCCAAATGACGCCACCAATGCCCTTCAACGACTGATCGGAGCTACGAAAACCGATTAAACAAATCCAACACCAAACCCAAATGTGAAAACTGATTTTTTTTTTTTTGAAAAACCAAAAGAGACACGAAGAGGGGAAGAAATGAAGGACAATGGGCGAGATTCCACGAAGGAATCGTTCGATCTCCTCGAACGAACCCGGCGAACAACGTCGCTGCGAGAGAAAAAATTGCACTGAAGAAAAAAAAGAAAAAGAAGGAGAAGAAAGAAAAAGGGAGGGGGTGTTTGTCTCTTAAAGGGTGGGTGGCTATGTGCCCCCACCACCTTTACTGAGTACAACCCTGACCAAGAATTTTTATTTTATTTTTAAACACAGATATTACACCAACACACAGAAAGGAGAGGATATGGATGTGTTTGATAGAGCTTACATGGAATGAAAAAAATGTTGAATGAGAGCAATGGCAATGTTTGTTTGGTTCAAAGCAAAGTGCAATACTACTAGGACAGTGGTCATTGCTCTCATCTATTTCACTCACCTAAAACGTCACCATATATAGAGGTCTTGTGTCAATGTGAAAGCCAAAATGAGACACCCAACAACCTTTTAAATGGGTTATTTACATTTTCGGTACTCGTAATTTCAACATATTTCACATAGGATACATGGTTTTGCATAAATTACACATTTGATATAAAATTGGGTCTTGACCATTTGTTCAATCACATTGACTAAGATCATACATGCCACATTTAGTGAAGACCCAAATACTCCTCAATAAATAAACATGTGAAATGCACGAGGTGTCCAAAGTACAATTATAGTAAAAATATAGGTATTCATAATACAAAAAAAATGAGGGGTATTTTGATCTTTATAAACATATGGGACATTCAACCCTAGTTAGCGTTGTTGAACAAATAATCAAGCCCCAGTTTACCATCCAATGTGTAATTATTTGAAAATTTCGTATCTAATGTGAAATACGTCTTAATTATGCATATCCAAAATATACATAAGTCTTCTATAATCACTATAATAGGTTGATACCTTGAGAAATTTGATATAAAATATAAATATAAATGAAACATTCTATTACAAATATGAGAAGTAATGCTAATCTCGAGATGATTGTGATGAGAAAAAGAATCATGTTTACATTGTTTTTTCTTAGGTTGTGTTTGATTACAACCATTCCAAAAAACAGGGTGAGATGTATGGAATTTATGCAATTTTTACATTAAATTCCACAAAAGTCAAAACAAAACATAGTCTCTTATTAAATCAAGGCCAAAAGGCCAAGAAACTTAATCGTCTTCAACCTCCAAGTGCACTCTAGATGAGGTCTCTGCCCTTTCTTCATATTTCCTCTTCTCTCTCACTCACTCCCTTCCATCTCTTGGCTACTCAACTCTTGCATTAATCTCTCCACTTCTACGTTTGAATCAAAGATGTGTTTTCAATTCTATAATTGATTCAATATCTTCTCTCTCATCTTGATGAACGCACTTCTATCCGATTCATTCTACAACTGATTGATGTGGCAAATGATTTTGTCGAATGATAAAGTACGATACATTAATACCATAACAAAACAAATAAAATCATATAATATATCAAATGTAACCAACAAAGTTTTGTAATCGAATTATCCAAAATCTCAATAAGATTTAAATTCTAATTGAAAACATTTCCCCAAAATTGAGTTTTCATGCGTTTGATTTTTGGCAACGACTACTCCACACCACCGTAAGTGCTTTTTCACACAATTCTACTCTCCCACACCACCTACTTTCTTTCTCACACCACCTATATAAACAAAAAACCAACATTTTTCCTTCTCCATTCAAATCGAAACGCAATTCCTCCCTCCCCCATTCGAATCTCTTCACTCTCCCACATTCAAATCTCTTGCAAAATCGAAACCAATCTCTTCCCCTCCCTCGAAAATCTCTTATTTCTCCCTCAAAATCTCTTCCCATTCCCTCAAAATCAAAACCCTTAAAAAATTGAACCCCAAATCGCAACCTCCCAATTTGTTTTTCAAAAAAACAAAGTAATCTCATGGAAACTTCAGAAAATTTTTCAGAAATCACAAAAAAAACTATTGTTCGCCTGGGACAATGCGAGCAAAACCTCGCATTGATCTGGGCGAACAGTAAAAAAATTTGTTGAAATTTCCTGTTCACCCGGTACTCCACGAGTTTTTGCAAAAACCTCGCATTGTTCCAGGCGAACATGAAATTTCAGCAAATTTTTCTGACAGATTTGCACGACTTTAGTTAAATGACCATAACTTACTCATTTCAAAACATTTTTAAGTGATTCAAGTTGTGTTTATTAGATAACTCAGAGTACTATAACTTTTATGTTTTGATCAACTTGAGAATCAGTGTTGATCGAGCACGTAAGTTATCCGAAAGTCAGAGACACTATCCCATTTTCATTGCGAGACATATTTGCCCGACTTCAGTAAAATTATCATAACTTGCTCATTTCAAAACATTTTTAAGTGATTCATATTGTGTTTATTAGATAAAGAAAAATACTACAATTTTTGTGTTTTAATCAACTTGGGAATCGGTCTTGATCGAGTACATAAGTTGGCCGAAAGTTAGAGACACTATTCCGTTTTCATTGTGAGACAAATTTACGTGACTTTAGTAAAATGAACATAACTTAATCATTTCAAAACATTTTCAATTGATTCAAGTTGTGTTGATTAGATAACTCATAGTACTACAATTTTCATGTTTTGATGAGCTTGAGAATTTGTCTTAATTGAATTTTTAAATTGATCGAAAGTTACCTTATTTTGTGTTTTTTTCATTTTGAGTTTGAGTTTCTCAGTTAGATTATGCATATTTATTAGTGGTGTGAGTAAGTAAGAAAAAAAAACGCAATGGCGGTGAGAGAAAACGCTTTTGATGGTGTGGAGTAGTTGTTGGCTTGATTTTTTCATGGAAAAAGAAAACTATTATCGGTGACAAGTTTTTCCGCTTGAAGCTAGGAAACTTTATTTAGGCTTCGAAAAACTTTTTCCTTTTTGATCTTTTCATTCATTGAAGACTCTCTCCTAGACTCAAAGTCCTCGAGAGAGAGACTCAATGTCTAAACATGAGAAATTCTAGCTGGCCCG